>CAJUYG010001384.1:97285-121116 GCA_910591675.1 Galerucella calmariensis
ACATGAAAAAATGGCGTGAATTTTCACCTGAAATACGGTTGCATAGGATTCTAGAGAGGTTGAAATTGCTGTCCTAGATCTGCGCCCGTATACAGCTGCACCAGAGCCTGAGGGTGTTTTTGAGCCGTTGATTCCTGATATTTCCATTTATTTTGTCGATTCTGAAAATTCTTTTGTATCTCTTCAATTTCTTGGCAATGATAGTTCTAAAAAAGGCGCGTCCACATTATGCTGCTGTTTGTCAATAGAAATGGCCAATTAGCAAAGTCGATTCCATGTAGACGCGACCGTTGGCACGTGCCAATAAGCTAGCTGTGTGCCAATGGAAATAACTGGAGTGTCGGTCTTCTCCAAAAAAAGCCAATGAGAACAGAGAATGGGTACGTGCAAACTATTGGCCTTTCGAGGGATTAGCACGTTAGCATAGATTTGACAAATCTATGGCGAGATTGTCCTGCTTTGTGATGATTGTGCGACTACACGAATGCCAACACGTTTTTACAGTCGCTGACTCCGCCAATTGCGGCATAGTGTGGACGCTCTCTAAATAGAATAGACCACCTTGGGTGAAGGTTATTTTTCTTAGATGTTAAGAAGTCGGAAAGTAGATTAGCTCGACATTGAAAATTTAAAATTAATTTTCTTGGAATAAAGACAACTTTACGGTAAGAGAAAGAATGAAATAGGAAAAATTAGGTATGCAAAAGCTGAAAAAGTATGATAAAGTGCAATTTTAACTGCTTTAAGCGGTGGTGATCATAAAATATTCACAAACTTACTAATTAAAAAACATGGGGAAATGGTGTATAACGCTCCTAAAATAAACAAAAACAAAATAAAAAAAAGGAATAATTAATAACCTCAAGAATCAAATTAAGAATAAATAACAATAAGATTTATATAATCATGTTTGATTCTGCTTACATTCGTAATAAAATATTATACAGGGTGGTATGTATACAAGGAAAAAGTTAATTTATGCATTAAAACTACTACCATCTATCTACTCTATTATAGTGTAACTATTGTTAATGTGATGACCCATATTTTTAATCCCTTGGAAGGAAAAAGTCGCATACAATTTTTTATGAAGTCGAATATTGTGAAATAATGCTTTTCAAATGTAATTCAAATTAATATAGTGGATTAAAACTAACCTGCATGAAATTTGTGATACAATTCAAGGTCATATACACTATATCAACTATATCTTACTAAATGGAATCGGATCATAAGGACTTCCCTGTATATAGCGTCCTTAACAGTGCTTTTTCCAAGTACTTAACAGGAAAGTTACACTCGAGGTTGAACTTTATAGACGCTCATAAGGTACGTTTTCCTCTACATTCGCAGGTCGCTAACGACTGCGACCAAAGTAGCAGCGATTATATTCGTCGACGAATTTTGCAAAGAGATGTTTTCCTCTGATCAGATTAAATATTCGTCAAGAGATTTCATTTCATAGCAGTCGCTTTTATATTAATAATTATTGTATAATTAAATTTCTCTGCTACCTACACCTTTAATAATAAAATGAATATTCCTGAGCAAAGGGTGACTTTAACGCTTCTACTTTATCAGGCTCAAAATGAGAATTAGCTTCTTCAGTTAGCACTAGAGTTTTGAACAAGGCGAGAAAAGGTATTGCCAATGTTTAAAAATGGGCAGTATGGAAGATTTCACTTTATTATTATTGATAAACCTTTGGTTGAAAATGAATCAAAATTTAAAGAATTTCCCCGAATTTATCCGGATACAATATAACCATTGAAACACTATCCTACCTGAAAAATCGTTACGAATCAGTCGCTGGTCTGCTCCCAGAGGAGGTGAAGCGACCGGCAACTGAGCAAATAGCAACTTACTTTGGGTAGCAGCTACTCAGTAGCAAGTAGGAAAACACTCCCGTTTGAATACATGAATAAGTGTCTTGGCGAATAAGTCGTCGCTACTTTTTCGCGGCTGCTAGAGACTGTGGAGGAAAACGCACCTTCAGCATTACAAGTGTTGTTTTTTATATTTTGCATATAAACCTACGAAAAAAAAGGTAGATAACTTTCAGGTACTATTTTTTTTTTAAGTATGATCCATGAAGTTTTGGAGACAGCTGTTCCACTGGCTTGTTGGTACATCAAGAATAGAGTTTCTGCATGTACTGATGACCGCATCTTCTGAGCACTGGATATGATGTAGAACTTGGACACTTGTTAGGTATTCACTGATGGCTCTAAAACAGACTCTGGAGTAGGAGCCGTAATATATGGGATACAAGAGAAGATAACGATCTCTCTAAGCCTAGGGCAACATGCTACTGTCTTTCAGGCAGAGGTAATGGCGGTGCAATGATGTGCAAAAGAGTTGATGAGACAGGAGGTGGACAACCAAAGAATCGTCATCTACTCCGACAGCCAAGCAGCACTAAAGGCGATACGCGCAAATCTGGTGTGGGAGTGTCGCTAGGCCCTCAACAGAGTGACCCTAGCCTGGGTACCAGGCCACCAAGGCAATGAAAAGGCCGATGAATTAGCCAAGCAGGGAGCAACGTAGGGCATGATAGGGCCAGAACGTTCCTGTGGAATTGCTAAATGTCTAAGTAAAGAGAGCATCCACAAATGGATAAACAACCAGGCGTTGCGCTGGTGGTATGAAACCCCGAGACAAAGACACGCAAAATTATTCCTTGAAAGCACTTCGGCCGAACTGTCGCACGACCTACTATGTCAAAGTCGAGAAATGACAAGGATGATGGTGGGAATGCTGACCGGGCATTGTAGGCTGAGGAAACATATATGCACACAATTGGCCTGGCAGATGACAGCCTATGCAGGTTCTGCCAGGAAGAAGACGAAACCACGGAGCACATACTCTGTGAGTGCGAAGGCCTAGCAAGGGTGCGGTTCTACTTATTCGGAGAAGAAAAACCGAGGGCAGAGGGCTACGTAAGGTAGGCGGTATCCAGGTTATTAAGTCTAATAGAAAGAATAAAACTAGATATACAGATCTAAATATGGGGAGGACCGCAATAGATCGGCAAAGGTCGCAGTGGGATAGGACAAAAAGGCACTCCAATTCTAATCTAATCTAGGTATTCACCGAAGCTTTCGAAAGAATAAGTTTACAAGGTAATACCAACCAAAAACAGCATCTCCAAAAAAATCAGGAGGCAAGTGAATATCATATACAGTCGCAAAATATTAAAAATAAAAAGAAAAAATTAAGTCCAAATTAATTTTAACTGGAAAAACATTTTGATAATTGAAAAATATTCGCTGTGCATGGCACACAATTTTCCCTTAACCACCACGTAAACCAATTCTCCTCTATTCAGTTGAAAATAATAAAAAGAGGATCCTTTTATAGTAGAGAAACTTACATGTTGTGGTGGATAACTCCTGTCTCTAGCCATATAGGCCTCCTGTAGCGGCCCCAGCGGTTGTTGTTGCGAGGTAGCGGTCACATTCACCGTTCCCATTGCTGCCCCTGTCGCCCCGTTTCCCACTGTCGTTTCGTATTCGGTGGGAGCGGTTCCTGAATTATTCAAACCTGGAGTTTGCAAGGCCGTGCCCAACTGGTAGTCGGAGTCTGGAAAAAAAATATTAATTCGTACATTATTAATTCTAAATTTTCAGAACTTTCTGCTGTAACCACGAGGAGTGTAGTAAGAGGTCTTGAAAGAGAATTCGATATTTTTATTCGAATGGATACCGATTAATAATTTTGAAAAAATTATAGCTGTGTTACTCAACAATGAAAAAATTAATAAATGTCAGGGGCATATTTTTTAATTATTGGCTGGTGTGTAATAATTTATCTAAGGCCATCTCTTTTGTTGAACATTCTCGGTGAGCTCGTCTATATACAGTAAAAAGAAGATACTCCGATCATTTGGAAACGTGCCATAACCATCGCTACTTGAACTAACTATCTTGAACACCGGGACAGTCAAGCAGCCATTAAAGCATCGAGCTCTTGTGAAACCAGTTCCAAAATGATGTAGGAAGGCCTAGGGAAACTCAATGAATTAGGCGAGAACAATATTATGGTCGCCTTACTGAGGGTTCCAGGACTCAAAAGAATAAGAGGAAATGAAATAGGAGATGAACTAGCAAAGAGGAGGACTGAAATACCCTTTTGCGTGATCAGCTCCAAGGTAATGTTGAAAAGATAGGTAAGGCCAAACATTGGAAATATGTAGTAGGGCCTAGACCAGGGATCTCCAAACTATTTTGGACAAGTGACCCCTTTTCCAAAATGAACTGTTACCCCAGACCCCCATGGCCCAATTACCTACTTTTGAGATCAACCCCCCCATTCATAATGGTCCGCTAACTTAAAACAGCTGCTACAGAGTGTTATTTTTCATTCTGACTCAGGTCAATAAAAGAAGACAGAGTAAGAATTAGCAATGTTTAAAGTTAGTAAGTAAGTAAATTGAATAAAGGGGCCTATCTTTAGTTTTTTCCTATTGATAGAAAATACCTAGGTACTAAGGTACCAATTGGAAAACTTTGCACTTGGTTGATTGAGTGAAGTTGACTTCATTTTCTCATCAAAATAAAAAGACATACAATTCAGTAAATATCAAGTTTTTTATGATGATTATTACAACTTGAGTACTTGAAGAATATTAAGCAGGTAGGAAATTATATTTAAAAAAGTATTAATTCGCAAAAAGAAAATCAAACATTTAGTGTGATGTATGAGCCTGGTGACTGTCTACCAATCTAGGCCCTAAACAATCAAAGATTCTTCTGGTTGACTACAACCTGTTGAGAACAAATGAATGCATAAGGGCGAGTTGTACCAAACACCTAAACTCGGTTTAATGATGACTGATGTTTAGACTGATGTAATTGTTAATAATAAATACATCTATCAGCCACAGTCTAAACATCAGTTATCATTCAACAGAGTTTAGGTGTTTGGTACAACTCGCCCTAAGTCAAAGTGAAACTAACTGAGATTTACAACTTATTTTTGCCTGAATGGGCACCTGCAAAAGCTCAAAATAGTGGAGGAAGAAAAATGTAGATTTTGTGGCAATTCAGAGTCCTAGGGCACAACACCTAGAAAACTACTGGATAAAAGAGGGGAATTTACTTTAGTTAGAGCTTGAAGATATCCTTAAATTCCTCCGGGAAATAGAGCTCCCAGTTTCCAAGACTTTCCTTAGGATTCAAGTAGAAGTAACTGGACACAATAGATATTTTGGGTTTCAGAGGATATAACTGTCTTTCTTTAACACATTGACAACTCAATGTAACTTAAACATTTTCCCTCTAGCCACATCTATGATAAACAGTTAATTTAACTAGGAGCGCATGTGGTATTCGGGATACCGCGTTGTCCGGTGAAAACTACGCACTTCCCCCAGCTCTTACCGGTGTCAACAAGTTTATTTGTGGGCAGTCAAGACCATTTTAAAAAATCATTACCTCTCCTTCTTTATCATCTATCGATATTGAACTGGGCATATTTTCCCATGGCGTCAATTCATAGATATCCAATCATTCGTCTTTCTATAGATCAGTTACTTTAACTGCGCACATAATTTTTGGAACGTAAATACTTTGGGTCAAACGACAATTAGTAATTATGCTGGAAGTCAGTAACTTTGCATTTAAATGGAAATTTAAAGTTAAATTGTTCATTACATTTCACCTCAGAATACTTAAAAAGAATGACGTAGCTTAGCGGTGGCAGTGGTTCAAAGTCGAAACTTTTGTTTGGAAAACAATTTTATAATCGGGGCTTTACTCTATCCATTTAGTCTGAGTGCGCTTGATGAAATATGATGAAATAAATGGAGTTCTTAAGGAGTTTTACATAGTCGTCGACGTGGAAGGATACAAAAAGAAGCTAGTTCAAATAGAAAATTGGTTTTATAATGTCAAGAATGATTATAGTGGTCGCCTTTTTGATATATGGGTCATTTCACGTCAAGTCGACCAATAATTGGTATTGATCCCTTTCGATTTGGACGAATGTTGGTCAGGAGATTTTTCTCATCCTTATAACGAAGCTCTGCCAATGTATGTATGTGTGATTTTTGGGGTGACATTCACTGAGACCTAAAAGATCTATTGTGCCCCCTTACTTCTACTCAGTTTCTGAGGAGAGTCTCAGAAACTAGTAGTTCCTTTAGTCCTATTTCCCGGAGGAATTTTAGGTTGTCTGCAGGCTTCAACTTAGGCAAATGTTCCTCTTCTATCCAGTAATCTCCCAGGTGCTGTGCTCTAGGATTCTGGAGTGCTGTGCAGTTGGAAAGTATGTGGATGGAGGTTTCTGCTTCCATTCCACAAAATCTGCATTCTTCTTCCTCCACTATTTTGAGCTTTCTCAGGTGCCCATTCAGGCATCAATGTCCCGTTGATTGTATAAGCCCTACTAGATCTTTCCAATGGTCAGATCTTCTTTTTTTCTCGGCTTTACTTATTTCTTCCAATATTACATTGGAGCTGATTCCGCAAAAGGGTTCGGGCCCCCAGAAAGGTATTTCAGTCCCCCTCTTTGCTAGTTCATCTGCTATTTCATTTCCTTCTATTCCAGTGTGTCCTGGAATCCATAGTAAGGTGACTATGTTGTTCTCGCCTAGTTCATTGAGTTTGTCTAGGCATTCCCACACCATTTTGGAACTGATTACACAAGAGCTCAGTGCCTTAATGGCTGCTTGACTATCCGACATTATGATAATCCTTTGTCTTCTGTATCCTTTATCAATATTGAACTGGGCGGATTTCCGCTTGAAAGATACTTGGGGTTTTTCCCAAGCTTTCAGAGTGTTTGGTTCCTGGCCCGAACACTCCTATCCCAGTTCCTTCTATTGCTTTGCTCTGCCTCTGCTCTGCCAAAGAAAAATTTCAAAAATGTTGCAAGTTTATTTAAATTTATGTTTCAATGTGTTCCAAGAAGATACTTGGAGCTACTAGAAAGAGAATAATCAAAACCTAGAAAACAAAGACCATGTATATTGTTACCTTTATTATTAGGAATCACGTCAGGATTTTTGTCATCTTTATCAAACAAATCTTCGGATTCTGACCGTAGAGGTAACGTAACTTTTTCTTTAGCGCTAAAAAATGCTGGTCGCAGTGCTCGTGATCCTTCTCTTCTTGCTGATTTTATTCTTATAGCTCCCAATACCACTACTGTCACCAAAAGTAACGCTGTAACTATCCCGACAAGGATTCCCAAAATCGGTGCAATTTCAAAGTTGTCTCTTGTCCCCAATGATAAAACTGTAACAAAACAAAATTGAATAAATTCAATGCAAAAAGCAACACTATGGAAGAAAGTCAAGAAGCTGAGGGTTGGAATGAAAAAAGGTTTTTGTACAACTGTCATTAAAAGTGACACTTTTAATGATAGCAAACAATGTTAAAAACGATTGTTTACATAGCAGCGTGTTAAAAATACTTTTAACACTAGTGTTAAAAATATTTTTAGCACGCTGCTATGTAAACGTCTGCCATTCACAACAATCTTTCGATTATTTGAATACTAAAATGCATTTTGAATTTATTGTCATTGCAAATTCGCTCGTTTCATTATCAAAATAGGGAAGTTGTACAAAAAACATTGTATGGTATTTTGTGTTAAAAGTGATTTTATTTTGTTCGTGAAATTGTTCAATTCGCTCCGCTCATTTCACAAACGTTTTCACTCACAAAATAAAACCTCACTTTTAACACTCATATCATAAATAACTATTCTATTGTCCCAAATATTATTTTGGCAACAATTGATAATAACTTTATAAGTGGTGATTGTTTCCATGTCTATCTGATCAACTCAAACTGTAGTTCTTATTCAGCCTCTTGAGTAACGACGATGCATATAAATATTTCCACGTGAAACACTTTATTTGATTGTAATTCAACATATTAGATCTCAGTTCTTCATTTAACTCAATAAGAGACGTATTTCACATTGTTGAAAACTACTTTAAAATTGAACATTTGAAATTAAATTATTTGACGTGGAATAACGAAAAGGTCCCATGAAGTGAGCATTTTTAATAGACTCAACGCGCTTTTCTCACCAAGAAACCTCTTATATTCTGAAAGGGCGTTTCTATCTTTGAAGCGGTTTGCGAGAATCATTTAGTTACTCCACTAATTTTTTGATTGGAAAATGTTAAATAAAAGTTTCAATCCATGCTTAGTGAACATAAATAAATCTCAAAGCCACATGAAGTTTGTTTGATCAAGTATTGTATTTGAGAAACCAAAGTGTTCCATACAGTTTTCTTGATAAAATGGCTTATCCAGTCGATGGCAAACTTGAGAAAACTGAAATATCTGCACCCACCTCTATATACTTTCGATAGGTTACATACATTCTCACTGACTTCCTGCTTGAACAGGATTTATTGAAACAAATTTTCCAATTGACTGCAGGTATTTTTGAACTCATGAAGTTAGTTTGAGCGAGTAAAATTTCAAATTTCCAGCGCAGTATTAATAAATGACATACTGCAGTTGTCAACTGTCATCTGTTAATAGATTACTGTCAAATTTCAAGCCTTATGAAGCTTGTGTTTTATTGTCATTGGAAGCAAACAGCCAGCCCACTCAGTAAAGTGAGACCGGCTGTACATCAAATTTTGCAGTGAAAAGATTCACAAAATTTTCAGGAGTGTCACTGATGAACCGCAGCTTGCCCAGAAGCAACCACATTTATTTTGGTTGCTTTTACTCTAAAATGAAACATGTATGGCTGGCCTCAAAATTCAGTCATTCTATCCGAAAACCGGAGACAATTCATCTCGAGATAATCTCAATACTTTAGGACTTGCTCCCTGATTTGAATAGGATGTCCTCAATAAACCCTATTCCACATCCAGCTTCAACTATTATTAGCCGATTGTCTTCAGCTGTGATTGAAAATGCTGTTTATTCTAATCAGCTTTTTTGAAGTAATATTATAAAACTTATATGTTGGGAGAAAACATTAAGTAGAAGTTTCCACGGAAGTTAACAATAAAATTTTATAATACGACTACAGCTTGCACGCTACTGAGTGTTTTATACTGGTTAGGATATTCTTAGCCAATAGCCGTCAAAATATGCGATACAGAAAACTACAAAGGACGGAGAAATATTTGTTTGTACTCGTCTAGATAATTGAATAATTACATTATTTGAAAAAAGGTTGATAAATTCGAATACAAACATTTTTATTGATCACATCATCTAATTGAAAGTTGAATTATATAAATATTTCAAGAGACAGATTATCATCGGCGAATCATTAAGTCCTTTTCATTAATGACCTATATTTTTTTTAATAGAATTAAAAAAAATGTTTTAAATTATTTTCGAAATTGTCACTTAGGTTGATTAAATATCGATTGAGTGGATGCTTTAAGAGAAACTTAAAAATAATAGTTTTCTTGTAATCGTTTCAGAAAGCCGACGGGTCTTCAAAGCAGCGAGATTTTTATGCGGTAAGAAACTTATTAACTTTATAGTAATGAGAATTTTTAAAATTGAAGTTTTATGGTAATAAGATATTTGTTGAGTTAACTAGATGTTGAGAAAAAAAATCTAATTGTTACAAAAAATGATAATTACCGCAGGAAATGAGAATGATACTTTTTGAAACATTTTGTATTGCTATTATTTTTGAATTTAGGTTGTCATTTCAAAAGATTCAATATAGCGATCGCACGCTCAACGCTAACGTTGAGAACACTTAACATTTGCTCCAAAATATGCAGAAAAACATATCATTTATCA
The DNA here is from genome assembly GCA_910591675.1 of Galerucella calmariensis. Taxonomy (NCBI): domain Eukaryota; kingdom Metazoa; phylum Arthropoda; class Insecta; order Coleoptera; family Chrysomelidae; genus Galerucella; species Galerucella calmariensis. The sequence goes on from CAJUYG010001384.1 coordinate 107,026, forward strand.
TCCCGGATTTCATAACTTCCCCATTTTAGGTACGCTTCAAATATATTACCTTGGTGGAGACTTTTCAGCAACGCTGTATAAAGTAAACTATTATGAAACAATCGCTTATTAAATATTTAACTACTAATACATTAACATTAACCAAATTGAGGTTAAAACGTATTGTTATACAAATATTATATTAAAACATTGATTCTAATCACACGAATTCAGATCAATCAATAATAAACTGGTAATATTGTTTGAGTGCTGTGAAATTCCAGTTTTATTGTGGCGTGAAAAAGTGAGTACTTAATATGTGGAGCTACTCTTATGAAGTCTGTGCCTCTCTTTATTAGTTCATAAACTCTTAGAGCAAAACAAGAAACGGCATTTCCATTTTATTCCGCTTTAATTGAAGCTTTAAAACGATCTGTTCATTATCATCATTCAAAAGAAACTGGAAGTACGGACTGGCGAGTAGTAAGCATACCAGACTCTCATGCGGTAGACCCGTGTTCGATTCACCGTGAAGAAGTTTTTTTTATTGTTAATTTTATTTTTAAATAATTATTCTGCTTGATATTAATAACGACAACAGGTAGACGTTTGAAATATTTAGCAGAATATTCATTATTATAGATAATGGTACGGCACCCTTCATGAGGGAGTCCGACTGGCAACATCCACTTATAACAGCATCGTATATTTAAAAAGTGAAACTGTAGCATTATACAATTTGAACATTCAAGAACTGTACGTTTACCACACAAAAATTAGTGGAAACATAAAATTGAATTGTTAAATTTTCAATTTGAAGTTATATTACAGTTTATAAAAATTTTTATTTTATAGATTTTTTCTTAAGTGGGTCGTAGAAAAAATATGCTGTTCGACTCGTGTGGATTGTCCATATCGCACTTCGTCCTCGTGCGATATGGCCATCATATCCACACTAGTTGCACAAACTACTGTTTCTGTCAAAATATGCCCTTTTCAATTTAAAAACAACCTGCCAAATGTCAAATTGATTTATCCATCCATTTTAAAGTTATCGAATTAAAACATTCAAGTTTTCAAAATTTCAACACCCTGTATTTCGAAAAGTAAATGTGCTAGACCCCTTAATCCCCATATTATTTTGACAACCGATGCTGTAAATAAACAAAAAAGATCAATCGCACAAATTTTTTTTTTAAATAATAGTAAAAATTTATCCGAACAAATTCAAGTAGATCACCAGCACTGCGAATACCAGCTTTGCATAAAATTTTAATATAGCGTCGGTGGTTCAGTGGTAGAATGCTCGCATTCCACGCGGGCGGCCCGGGTTCGATTCCCGGCCGAGGCTCAGGTTACTGCAATTGTTAAATCTGCTAGAAGAACAACCGCATATCATGTCAAAAATTTTGCGGGCAGACGAGGCTACGCTTAATAGTGCGGGTGGTGTTAATCTGCATAACAAGCATTATTGGTCTGAAGAAAATCCGCACTGGGTAGAGGAAGTGCAGCTTCAAGGTAGATGGAGTCCTAATGTTTGGTGTGGTATATTTGACGGAAAGATCGCAGGTTCATATTTCTTGGAACTTCAAATGGCGATACATATTTTGATTTTCTGGATAATTGGTTGTCTGTTTTATTGAAAGATATTTCCTTACAAACATGAGGTATAATATTACAGCAAGACGTGTGTCCCGCGCACTTTTCCAGACGAGTTAGAGATTATTTGAATGTAAGCTATCCAAATGGATGGATTGGAAGGGTAAGTATATTTTCAGGGCCAGCTTGATCTCCAGACTTAACATGTCTGGAATTTTATCTGTGGGGAAGATTGAACGACACCAACTACGCGAGACGACATGCAACAGCGCATTAAAATCGCTATAAATAGTATATCAACAGCTGAAATTTGAGCAACAGATAATTATGTCAAAGCGTGCTAGATTACGTATTTGTCTAGAAAACGATGAGAAACAATTTGACCATTCAATTGGACATCAAGCTTTAATGACCAAGATATCTGTTCAATTTTTTTCTCCCATATTTAATTTCAAGTTATAATACAGGGTATCAATACTATACTAATTATGTTTTTGCGTTTTTATTTATATCTCGAGTTCGACAAAAGCTATCAACGTGCAGTTTGCGCCGTTTTGTTGAGAATTTAATCCAGTTCCATTATAATTCACAATAATTAGTTATTTCCATTTAACATTTTTTAATAAAACAAATTTTAATTTTTTTCATTAGAAAGTACCCTCTACCTATGACAATTAAAGCTAAATGCTATTGTTTTATTGTTATTATTGTTTCTATTGACACTAATTTCGTTAAAATCGGTTGATTCAAACCAAAGTTATAGGTATTTATCCACAAATACTTTTCCACTTTCCCCCACCCTTTATTTGGAAAAATAGAATAAAAAGTAATTAAACAAATTTGTGCGAAGTTTAGGCCCTTTTTCAGTTTACTTATTCAACACTGGATATAATTGGGCATATTTCACAAAAAAACTGGTTTTAAAATTTTTCTTCACAGGTTACGCCCCCTAGCGGTTAACCTAGAAACTTGAAAGTAATTTCCAACAATTTCTCTTGTCCACTTTTCCAGAGGAATTTTTTTTCCTAAAGTTATAACATGAAAAGTTTCTGATATATAGCCGAGAGATCGGCTTATTGGACCACCCGGTACATAACGGAGAAGCAGCATTAATGCGGCAATTGAAGCCATTCTCAATCTTCGGCCTCTTGATCTGCATGTTGAAGCGGAAGCCAGAAAAGCTGCAAACAGGATGGAATACAATGGTAATTGGTACGAAGGAACCACCACCCATGGTCAGTCACGAATCACAAATGTTATCACAAATTAGCTTCTTGAAATGAGAGGTGATAATATGTTGGGCACAAGAAAATCCACGCCAATTATCTAATTTTTTGCTAGTTCATTGAGATGTAGATCGGTCGTGAAGTACGATAGTAAATTGGACTTATAGTTTGCATACAAATGAATATATATGTATACTCATACTTCTCTACCTAACACATTTCGTTATCCGGATCATTAGGGTCGTATGGCTGCACTGGTAGGTAGGTTGGATTATTCATGAAACTGCGATGAAATGTTTAAAAAAGAACAAAAATGTTCTGGAATAGCTATTATTGCTAAAGTTATTACGATTCTGTGAGCATTAAATATTAAAGCAATGTATTTAGCGATAAAGTTGACTAAAGTCGAACGATATCGTTTGATTTTTCAACGTATGCTAAAATTGCTACGATAACAGTAAAAATTCCTGGCTTCGATGCGATGTGAATGTGTCTACTTTTTTTTAAAACAAACTCAGATTAGTATAGATCGTAATTACAGAAGGAAAAAAACAAATTTGGATTAGTCCAGATTGTTATTGTGTTTATACTGGATATATGGTTCATCTGTGTTGGAAACAATTTGTATTTCCTCGGAACACTGATCGAAACTACCTAGTAAAAATTTGCGAACTGTTGGATGTCCAGCTTCTCAATGACTAAAATCTTTATCCATAACTCTTCACTACTTAAAAACGGACAAAAAATTTCACATTCGCATAGATCACTACATCTTTGGCGAGCGCTTGGACCAAATATTTGCAGCAGTAAATATTCTCGCCTCTTCGAGAGGTACTTATTCTGAAGTGTGAGAATATCACGAATTCTTTTGGTACCAATCCAAGATATATGGTAGATACCAAAGTTGTTCCTGTGTTATTACACCAAAAAGTCAAATTAAGCCCAGATGATCTGCAGAAAAAGATGTAGTGATGCAGAAGAGAGGAAAAGAATGTCAAAGAGAGTGATCATCACACGATGTTAATACCCTAGACACAAGAATATTATGGGGGTAACAATATTTAATATCTCTCAAGGATCATGCGTGGTAACAGAACGTGAGATCCTGTCTTATAAATAGCTGAGGCTTCGTGTTATTGAAGTTTTGATCAAGGACAAGTTGTCTTCAATTTGGTGGACATCTTTCTATTGATTTTGGTAATAGCGTATTCCAAAGTTGCTTGAAGATCCTGGTCATTTTCTAATATTCACTGATCAGTCTAGTTCTTGGTTCAATTTTTCAAGATTTTGAAATTATTGTGGTGTCTGTTGTTGGAATATTAACGATAGAATACATGGTTTAATGAAAAAATGTTGAGGGGAAATCATACAGGAACTATTGATTTGTCTGAGTGTCTATTTGTTGTGATATTCTTATTACACTGATAATTATATTAATATTATCATCATTCCAATTTAAAAAGGGGTTCCAAGGGGAGAACTATACATAGTATTTTCCACAACTGTCTCTTGAAAGTATAATTTGTTTTCAAATCAAAGAGTTAATCTATATTTATTTCAATAATATCATATTTTTAACAGTGTGACTACAGTTCCGCCGGCGAAATTATGCATTTAAGATCAGAATTTCGTCTTGGGGTTAAAGTTTATATGACATATCTAGAAAACCTTCAAAAATGGCATAATTTACGCAAGCGTTATTTACTAATCTTTTCTTCTCTTCGCCCAACGGCAGACGGAACTTAGTTATCAAATGTCAGCCGTCCGCCACTAGGGCCCTGGCGGTCACTGGCGGCAAAGTAGGTATGTAATAGGTGTTTTTTTTAATGGTGAATCACTTAACCTATTCAAAGCACGTCTCAGCGTGTTTAAATCGAACTTTATAAAACGCGCGAAATTCTTTGGCATTGGCACATGACAAGTTGTTTTGAGGATCCTAAAAAATCGTGTTTCTTTTTCCACACACATAACCTAGATGGGCCCGTCCCACCCAGGATGTTCCTCTCTAAGCGAGGTACATCTCCGGGGAGGACTTCCACCACTTCCCCCCATCTTATCCGATGGGTCTCATAATCATAGTTAGCGTTTCGGCGTACAGCTCGTCCCTAGCTAAAAGGGCTAGCAGCTGGGGGCGAGCCGTCTTCTCTTTGGCCGTGTAACCTCGGTGGTTTTTTCTTCAGCGTTCTTCCGTTGTGTGTGTTTGCGCTGCCTCTACTGAGGCGTCACGCAGTACGCACAAGTGCTTGAAGCCCCAATAAACGGAAGCAACAAATGTAATTTTTTGTCGGGAATGCGCAAACTGTAGCATCCTAACCAGATTTTTATATATTTGGTATAAACTTCTGCCTCAAGGCGCAATTCTAATTTCAAATTTATAGTTTCGCCGAGGACCTCTAGTCTCACTATATTTTCAAATCAAATACTAACCAGTTGCAAATTTCTATGACCAGTTAAAAATAGGAAAGTCAAAGTATGAGGAGTATAAAATGATTCTATTATGGAACAGACCCTTTACAATTTATTACCAGCTTATATCCCCGATTTATGTTTGGAAAACTGCAATAAAGATACCTAAACGTAATTTAAAAGAAAAAAAAAGAGATTTACCTGTTTGTTTTTCGGCAACGTTTAAAGTAAACCCTTCGAGTAGAACTTGTTCACTTTTCCCTTTATTGTTTGCGGCGTAGACTATCATTTTCAGAGACTTGCCAGGATCTAGACCACTCACGATAAACATGGGAAATTTGGCAGAAACGTTTGCTAATATAAGTCCAGTCGATGAATCGTAAACTTCCAAAAGGAAATGTTGAGGTTGGCCGCCTGTAACAAAATTGCTTGATTTATTTCTTGAAGAGACAAAGTGGTTTTTATTAAATTTATACCATATGTTGAAGCTGTAAGTGGAATTAAGGAAAAAAAACTTATTCTTCATAAAAGGTTCTGCCTGCTCTAAAACCTAAATTATTTGTCATCAAATATCAATTTTTCCCAATATCATACAAGGTCTGTCAAAAAATATGGAATATTCTCAAGAGTGAAGTACCTTTAAACTTATCAAATATTATGCACTGAGTCTGCTGACTACGTAACGATGACTATCAATATATTTTTCCAGTTATTGAATCATTAAGAAGGAATTAATGGAATAATAATAATAATAGCCTTTAATGCCTAACAGATATAAATCCCTTAACAGAGCATACGAAAAAATACAATTGACATTTGCAATTGAACAAATAAATAAATGAACAAATACAAAATAATAGAATCGAATTACAACAATAAAGTAGAATAAATAGATTACATAATAAATTTAGAATGAGCCTGTTTCTTAATAAAACTCAGACTATCAACAAACAAGTCACACGAACTACATAAATGATTAAAATTACAACATATAACATTCACTGGTGAGTTAAATATAATGTTAGTTCTAGATCCTTCGCAATAAAAATGTGAATGTTGTCCAGTATTGTAATTAGGCACATTAAAACTGAACTTACTTAGAATCTCTGGACACATAATTACACCGTGAAAAATCTTATATAGTAGAGACAAGGATGACAGAACTTTACGACAGATTTTCAAAATGAAATTTATCTAGGAGAGATTGATAATCAACTCCTCTTGATGGATAAGATCCGCACATTTTAAAAACTAAATATTTTAAAAATTTACTCAGTACAGATTCTGCCCTGGTTATGTGATTATTATAGAACGGATACCGAATAATTGAGCAGTATTCCAATTTGGAACGAATAAAAGAGAAGTAAAGTGTTTTTAACACAGCAATATTTTGAAAACATCGACAGTTCCTCACAATGAAGCCATAAAACCTAGATGCCTCTGCTACTTTAGTCTTAATATGTTTGATAAAATTCGAACGTGAATCGAAAATAACCCCCAGATCCTTAATAGATGAATGCTGAGATAGAACATTTCCATCTATATTGTAGTCAAAATTTACCATCGTTTTTTTCTTAGAGTATGATACCTTTTTACATTTTGAAACATTCAATGCGAGTCTGTTCACGGAACACTAGTCAAATATTTTTTCCAAATCGGACTGCAATAGTACACAATCAGCCACATTTGATATGGGAAGAAATATCTTCATGTCATCTGCATAAATCAGCCTACCTGAATCTAAAGAGCGATCAATGTCATTTATAAATAAAAGAAATAACAAAGGTCCGAGTTTTAATCCCTGTGGAACACCTGATTAAGCTGTATATTTTTGTGAAGAGTGACCATTATAAAAAAACAAATTGCTTCCTATTCTCTAAGTAAGACTGACAAAACATTAACAAATTTGGTGACCGAAATTGATAACGCTTATCGCTTGAACCATCCGATACCCGTAAAAGTTTTCAATTTCTTCTTTTACGGTTTACGATTATCACTAATTGATCAAGAAGCATCTGACTGACGCGATCTCACAAGGAAATCCGACAGCATTTCTCCAAACATCCGCCCTTCGAATGAAAAAGCTACGAACAAAAAGTAAATAATTAGAAAATAAAAAACAAGTTGGAAAACTACCGGGTAGTTACTTGATGCCGAAGTACGATTCGGAACGAATTGAAAAGCGCCTAGGGAGAGTTTATGGGACAGAACAGAGAGAGGTGTTAAAACTCTTTAGGAAGCTTTATTATGATTGTGTTTGTTAGAGAGAATGCTAAGGAATGTGCGATTCGTATGTACGCTGTACGCGACTACATGAAAATGTTGAACCTCGTAGGGAATTAGGATCGTTGCGTTGTTTCCTGGACTCCCTAGAGGACAATTTTAACTTTTTCACGAATACTAAACTAGCTAACGGTCCAAGCATACGTTAAACGTATCTTATGTATGTCCCTTGTGGTGTATTCATTATTATTTTTCATTAATTTATTAAGAAATTGAACCACGAAAATAGTCCATTTAATAACCAGGAGAAGTAATTTGAAAAGCCTTATTCACACCACTGAAAGTAACCAGATTAGTTACTAAAGGGTGTGTTCCGAAAAAGTAGTCAACAGTCGTGTTCCAAATCTATTAAATATGCCTTGATTGATGAAGAAATCAGCCACGCATAGTCTAAGTCGATTTCTCGTCTGTCTAGTAGATTATTCAGACAGTTATTCTGTCACATGTAAAACTTTGTCCTGTTTCGTATGGATTGGAACATACGCATCACTCTAATATAGCTGTTTTCAATTTGCAAATAGTTGAATGCAATAAAAAGGAAGTCAATAAGTTAGTTTTTTAAATTATTCCATAATTTTCACTATACTTTCACAAAACCCATTTTTTTATATATTTTCCAAAACCTTCGATAGGTTGTAACCTTCATAGACTTTGTCGATATATTTCCAAATATGTAAAAATACAATGCATATTATAAACAAATAGTACATGTATTGCAAGGATTACACAGTTGAATTTAATTTGTTTCAAAGCTTGCAAAATTTTATCCAATATAGATAACTGATTTTTGTTCTTCGAACAGCATTTTTAATTCACTTATCACAATTTTTCAAAAGTCTTGGTGTTCCACTAATATTTGCTACACTGTATTTTGTTCCTCTGTAGATATAATATGAAAATATTTGATTTTTGACGGTCCGGAATAACCTATAAGTTTACCATTTATATCGTTTTTCCGGACTAAGCGAGGAGCTGGTACTCGAAGTAGAAGGATCCATAATTGCAGATATTTAATACAAATGCTGACTGAAGTTTTTAAAGGAACAGTTTCAACGAAACTAAGTAAAAATAATGAAATAACAAAAGCGTATGCGATGACAAATTAAGTATATCTATCTGTCAGAACTATCAAAAATGAAAACTATCAGCTGATGTCAATATTAAAAAGTGTTGTGTGAAACTGGGCGGAATCTGACCAATCAGAGGTCTACAGAATTGCCAACTTAAATTCAAATCACTCCTCCTGGTTTTTAAATGAGGTACTTATAGTTACTTTTATTATATTTCAAATTCCCATATTGTATTTTAACATAAGATATAACCATGGGATCTTCCTATTAAGCTTGTTTAGTGGTTAGTGAACTACAATCAGATATTTTTCAATTACATGAATAATTACCACCAATAATTGAATTTTAATTAGAAGAACTAACTCAATAAATTTTCTTGAACTTCTGTGCTGATATATTGATAAATAATTTATGAAATAATAAATTCCCCTTACCGTCAAATCCTTCGGTGCATTCAACCTCCAACGATTCGTTTGTCATATTAACTATGGTACAATTATATGGCGAATCCGGTTTCCCAGCAGGAATAATATGATATATACAAGGTTCCTGCTGCCTTCCTGCCAAATTGTTTGCCCAACACATCACAGTGCCGTAGTCCATTTCATTCATCGGAGTGTATGTCAACGTGGAGATAAATCTGTGAACTCCCGTTTTGAATCGTGTATTCGGGACTTCTGTAGACTCTGCGGAGTTGTTAAACAACCATTTAAAAGCATCCGGCGGTGGGTAAGATTCTACTTCACAAAGTACTTTAACTTTTTCGGTTTTTGCCACGCCGTATATGTGTTTTTGTTCGGTTCGGCATATGGGTTTATCTACAACGAGGAGAAAAAAAATAGTCATTATGAAAGGATGAGAAAATTGCATAATACAGCATGTCCTATAGGTGAAAAATTTTTAAATATTAATTTAGTGAAAAATGTTATTCCTGATAAAAAGTTTTGCTTGTTCTTAAACCCCCTATAGTGAAATGAAATTCAAGCTTTTCAAAACCCGTCTCATTTTATGGTCAGTTTTATGAAAACCTTTTTGACATTTCTTCACATATTGGCTAATATCTCAGGAACCTTGAGGTTTGCAAGATTCTAGTCTACGCCATTCGATTCAGAATTGAATTTTCTATGAAATGAGGAATTTTCCACATCGAAAAACTTTAGATATGGATTTTAGAATTTTCAGGTTTTGAAGTCCACACCGAAACTACTAATTCGCGAAGACTCTTTCTATAGAAAATTCTATTCTGGATCGAATGGCATAGACAGAAACCTCGCAAACCTTAAGGTTCCCGAGATATTAACCAATATGTGAAGAAATGTCAAAAAGTCAGACTCCAGGTTTTCATAAAACTGGCCATAAAATGAGACGGGTTTTGAAAAACTCGAATTCTATTTCATTTAATGGGGTTTCAGAACAAGCTAACTTTTTATCAGGAATAACATTTCTCACTGAATTACTATTTAAAAATTTTTCGCCTATAGGATACTCCATCCGTTGACACGCTGTATATTATTGATACATTTTCTAGAGTATTATTATGAAGGAGTTCAAAATACATTCACAGTCGTTGGATGTCTCAGTTATTGAAACCAAAAACTTGGGAGAGGATAGAGGGGTTTGAATAATGTACTTAGGTTGACGTTAGATTTGTGGTTCTATAGAGCATATCTTGGGAAATTAGGCCAGGGGTCTAATACTCTTCATGAAGCTCAGGTATTTGTTATTTGCTTAGCAAAATTTGATAGGACAATCTCAATTCTTAAGATCGTTCGTTCCTTGAACGTATACGTTCGTGAACGAATGAAGTCGAGCGTATTGTGCGAATGGAATCAGTCCCAAGAAGAATAAACTTCGTGGTTAAAAGTATGTTTTGTTGGTTCTGGGATGCTTGATTGTTCAATTGAAATTTTGGCTCCATTCGCATGACCTTAACAAAAGGAGAGTCTGACATAAAGCACTCGTCGATCGAAGATTTGAGCGACGATTAGTATATGGATTGGTTGCATGGGAATTGCAGTTTCCAGAACTCTACGCCCATGACCTCACGAACGTGAAGGTTTAACGAAAGAACGATCTCGCAAGGAAGTTTGGCCTTTTATTAAAATCCTTACTGAAATAGCCAAAGTTCCATGCCAAGGGCACTTTGTTAAGTCTTCCTATCGGAAAGTTTGATACAAACTCTGATGTTGCACCGAAAGACCTAAGATTTTCAAATTTTCTTGATTTTCCTGAAGACTTTTATTGTAGTATTTGTTAGATTGGATCCCTACAATCTCTCCAGACATTGGGTTATAAGCTCCAATTCTCCCACATATCCTATCATATGGAATTTCTGTCCCATCCCCTCATCCAAAGTTAGAAAGGTATCTTTATTGTTAAGGTAGCTTCCCACGGCCCGTAATTTCACAGGCCAGGCTGCGCTGCGACGGGGGAACAGACTCTTCCCGCTGCGAGTTTGTGCCTACTTTTCAAAACCGATGAACTGTTTACGTATTTTTGTGTTTCCTGGGGCTCGGGTTTGGTGATTGCAACGCTGGCTTGAACGCGCCGCTCCGGTTCGCGTGAAGTTACCGACTTGCCGCGGATTCATCCCACCTTCAGGCGCGGCCCGGCCTGCGAAAACACGGGCCGTGGGAAGCCACCTTTAGTCTCCTAATCACGAGCCAGTAAGTGGCAATGTTAATTTGAAGACTGTTGAAGCATTCACTACATTTTCGACTGAAATTTTTAATTTTCTCAAAACTTTGTAGGAGGTCCACAAATTCGCAGGTAAAATGGCATAGACAGCCTTAATTCGATTCATTTTTAGTAACGCAAATGGAATTACGAAAACTTCACCAAAGCACATCTGAAATGCTCAAAAATATACAACAAAGCTCAACTGAACAATTTAATTTTTTTTGTGAAACGGTCACGGAATCGTCGAATATGAATAATGGATTTAATTATCGACTAAGCAATTTACAGGTTCACTGGGAAATTAAGACCATCCATAACAAAAAGTACACGTCAATTCATCGTTATGCTGTCCTTTACATGTGAAAAAAATTAGAGGCCGTTATACAGAGTAATTCATTAGGAAGTACGCATACGGTAATCATAAATTTTTATTATCTGCTTTCATTATTCAAAGACTATTTATAGAAGACCATACTGCTCAAGTTAGTGGAGTGTTTTCAGGAATAAAAATCAGTAATAACTTGTGCTGACAATCCAGCTTCCAGCTAAGTCAGGGGACTGAAGCACACTTTTGGGGGGTCGGAGCCCCCTTTTGCGTCATTGGCTCCAAAGTTATGATAAAAGAAATAGGCGAAGCAAAAAAAATTAGAAGATTTGACCATTGGAGGGATCTATTTGGACCCAGATAATCAAAGATGGATGACTACAACCTGTTGACATCAAATGAATGTCTAAGTCAAAGTGAAACTGCATTAAAAGTCTTAACAGGGATCCCGACGGGAGATTGTCGCCTGAATAGGCACCTGAAAAAGCTTCAAATATTGGAGGAAAGAAAATGTTGATTCTGTGGCATGAAAGAGGAAAACTCCATCTACATAATTTAAAGAGTAAAGAGAATTGGAAGGACTTTGAAATAATGATACCTTACTCGACCTAGTGCCATTTAAATAATTTGAGGAGATGCTTCATTCCGCTAGGAGGTGAGAGTAGCGGAAGTAGTCAACAATCCGGAAAAAAGTGTCTCCACTAATCAAGAATCGACGGGTCTCTGGTTTTTTTTAGAGCGTTGACGCTGTTCCTGATAATAGCTTTGCTTCGTTTCCGTCCGGCCACCCTGTTTATAAGTCTACAAAATGAAACTGTTAATTCCGCTCGTTCATCCAGCGTAAAATCCGTTATGAACCGTTAAGGAATTGAGTAACTGGCGATAAATCTTCTCTATCGCGACCAAAAAATTAATAAATCCCCCAAGACGACCTCCTTAATGTCAGATTAAAACCACCTCCTTGGACTTACACATAATTTTCAGATCGACCGTGTTGCTGTCGCCGTCTCCTTCGACATTTGACGCCACACATGAGTAATTTCCCGCTTGGCTGCGAGTCACACCTTGCAGGGCCAGCGCAAACGTGCTCATGATCACACCGCCCTTCAGATTGGCCTGCATCACTTGACCCTGCAAAAAATAACATTTATCAAATAAATTGTTTTATTCGGCCGGACGCGGGAATTATGGCGACATCTGAGGCATAAAGGCATGGCGCGGTCAGTGGGATTGTCTTGTGTGCTGATCTTTATTAATGGCAAAGTGGACAGTTGATATAGAGGATTTTCGGAGGTTGGAATTTTCGGTGTGTGTGTGTGTGTGGAAATCTTTCATGTTTTCTACGTTGATTGTTGGAGATTCCGTTTTTTTCGCTTTCTTTCTTAATTAAAAGTGTTGAAAACGTTTTAACAAGACATCAGACACTTTATCACAAATATATTTTGGGACAATTATCAGATTAGGTAGTATCTCTATTATATTAGGGTGGTGATGTTATTTGTTCATTAAATTATCATTGATTGCTTTAAAAAGTTGATATAAATACACCAAAACGGAAAAAAAATAGCTTGGAGTCATCTTTTTCTATCCTACAAAGCTCCTCATACCAACAGAATGTATCGAATTCTTAAATTTATGTTCATTTATGTGAATAACAACAATTGTTTTTTGGTTAACTCTGAGAGCAATACTTGAAACGAGTTAATGTGACTGGATTATCCAGCTAGTTTGGTTATTAACTCGAATCCTGTTTCCGTCAAAATCGTCTTATCATTAAGGTGTAATGGAAATTATCGCACTATTAGTTGGGATTAGAATTATATAACACGTAGTATCTAATCTACAGCTGTTAATTAGTCGAAAGCTAGAATTGACGAACTGTTCCTGTCATCATTCCAATCATCGTTTGCAGATTTTTTATTATCATGAATATAAGTCAAATTATTTCAGTGATAATTTTTTACTGGATATAATAACCAATCAAATTACTTAATTTCAAGTCATGTGTCAACTTTCATCCAATCACCGCTGTATTACAGCGATAATACCCTACAGGTGGTGTTTTCAGTTTGGTGTTTATGTTTTATTAAAAATTAATGAAACGTCAAACTGACAACTGGATTAAAAATGTCGGAAAGATTTGGTATTGCATCTAACGATTCAATTAATTTACCAATTGTACTTTTCACAACTGTAGTTTTAAATAAAAATGAATAATTTTTGATTAAAACTAATAAACTTTGTATTGAAAAGTATTAAGCGTCAGATTGACAATCAATTTTTTGTTATCTACAAAGTAAAAAATTATCTTATCGAATACTCCTCGGGTCTTGATAAATACTCAAAATTTTGTCGTAGAGAATCCTTCAAGCGTGTTGCTCAAAGATAATAGCCCTCGGCCTGCGGCCTTGGGCTATTATCAAGCAACACGCTTTCAGCATTCTCTATGACAAAATTATCTCGGTATTATCAAGACCCTAGGGGTATTACTACTGAGAATACCCTACATGTGGTGTTTTCAGTT
>CAJUYG010001385.1:0-23612 GCA_910591675.1 Galerucella calmariensis
CTAAAGGTTGTGAGGTAGATTTCAACCTAATATGAGGCAAGTGTAAGTATTATAATATTTAGTTTATTTAACAATTCCTCAAACGTTTTTTTTAACAGCTTTGTTTTTATTTATCAGGGACGTTTACATGTATAATAAAAAGACAATAATTATTCTTTACATTAAATACTTACATTGCTGCTTTTGCACCTCTAATTTCAGCTGAATTAAAACATTCGTCCCTTTTTATATAATCTATTACCATAAACATATTATCCATAGAGGGTAAATTGTTCGTGGAAGCTTTAACAAAGCCTTCGGCGGTCATCATAACTATTTAACACTAATCAAAAATACTATTTTGCTAGGCAAAATAAAACTTTCGTCACAATTTCACTCCTACACAAAGCTGAAACAACAAACAAGAACGAAAAATCGATATGACGCCAACGAACTGAGACGTATTTATATGCGAAGTGACGTCACAACCAATGAGCAGTCGTTTCGAGTTCCGTTTGAATTTCACCGTTTACCTGCTTTTTTTTACCTGAAATATTTGGTGCTGGGTGGGTTGATCGATTTTGTACGATTGTAAAACTTATCTAAGGGTTCATCCCTATGATATTAAATAATATTTTATTTGATTTGAAATATATGGAAAATACCTAATGTCAACTACAAACAGCCTAATCATTCTGATTCCGCCAAGACTAAACTTTCTTGGCAAAGCTCCTTTTCGCTATCGACTGTGTTTAAGGTAAGACAGACCTTTCTGAAGACACTATAACCGCTTTTAATGTAATTTGGAGAAAAAGGCTATTGTCTGAACTGTACTGACTTACTGAATTGAAGTAGCTGTATTGAGAAACATGATGTTAGAAATAATAAATACTGCTTCTAACTTTATGAAAAGTTATGACCACCATCTGCTGCCGAATTCTCCAAAACAACTACGTACGTTTACTAATATCATCAAACGCCAGAATAATTCAAGTCACCAACTCTTCATCTGTATTTTTAGGTGTCGCATGAACCTGTGATTTAATATGACCCCAAATACAAAAATCAACAATAGTTTTTTAATAAGAAATGTTGTCTGTCATTTCTGGAAATTAGAAATAGTTATTCAGTGACACCCTATATAATTTTTTCCACTTAATAAACTTCATTTGAGCTTTTTTTATTTTGGATGAATTAATTCCATAATTTTATAATTTCTCATACTGCGTGTATTATAATTACTTCAACGACTATTGAAAGGAAAAAGGTTTGAAAATCAATTTATCTTTATAGTACTAATTAAGCAAGAAGCTCGGCTACTTTCAATTTAGATTCATCAAAGAAAAGATGATCATTAATCAAAAAAGGGAATTTTATCTTCAATCATCCCCTATTATGTCATAGACCAGGATAGGACTGTGAATAATCTCACAGACATTTTTGTGAACCTCTTGTCCAAAAAACATCTCTCTCTCTCTACATAATTATTTGCCGAATCTGTATATCACGTAGCTTCTACTTTTCCACAGTACGCACTTGCAGGTTTTCGACCCCGCACTGTAGTGGAACGGTATATTATCCTGGTTAGTACTAGGATGGGTTTCCACTGGGAAAGACCGTCGTAGAGTCCGTACTGCCTGCAGCGGAGTAGCATATCACAACTCGCCGTCTTTCGGAGGAGACGTAAAACTGAGGACCCGAGTCCATGGATGTTGGGCTCGATGAAGATCCCTACCACTGGTTGGAACACTAGTGGGCTCGGAAAAATTTCCGGTTAGGGGTAAAGTAATTACGGCGTCGATGATTTGATTAGCCTCAGTCGCAGATTTTATTTCATAATTGATCACAATTTTATAGATACCAATCGATACTGTTCTCCAATGAAATACTACCCTTAAAGGGTACTACAATCTGCAAGCGCCAAACGTGATAGCGAGCGATCGCGCAGTTATAGACTCTCCCAACTAAATTACTATTGGATTACGATAGCAAATGGAACATAATTGATTTTCTTATTTTATTCAGTTGTATAGGTATGGTTTATTTACGATAAAAAGACGATGACGTTGCAAAACAAAATATTATGATGTTGCCAAGCTGTAGTTTTTTCCTTCACTTAACTAAAACAAGAAAAGTCAATCTGATGTTAGATTGACAGTTCTTCTTTTTCTTTGTTCCGTTCCTCGTAGGGCGTGAGTCAAAAATATTTATTTAAAAATACAAGGCTTGATTAATTTAATATAAATATTTATTCATGAAAAACTATGGATAAGATACAGGAAACAGTAACCAATTATTCTATATTCGAATTAACATTCAAGTATTTTACATAGAAGAGGGTTAAATGACGAGCTGTAGGTCCTTATACCTTATTCTTTGCTCTATAGAACCATCTCCAAGAGCACTGTACGGGTTTACGCTAAAAGGAATCAATCATGCAAATTTAAACATTGTTTCTTTATACAATATCTATTATATTTATTATAATAAAAATAGAATGAAAATTAATATATCGACTTCGGTAGCTGGCCACGTGTAGGTGTGCTATTAGACTTTTTATATATAGCTGTGATAATCCACCAAAGCAAATTAAAATAATGAAATTTAAAGTCAACATTTCTTTATCAACAACTGGAATGACCTGCTCAAAGTCTCTGCTCCTTCTGCTAATAGTTTGAAGATTGCATGACAATTATGTCACTAACTATCTGATTTTATATTGTATTTCGAAGTTTTACTTGTGTTAATAATGAAAACAATAACTACAAAGCATTTATATGTCTTACAAGAGCTGTAGTGGGAGGTAACATTGAAAATAAGTTTATTACTGCAACTAGCGTTCGATCTTTGAACATACCAAGACTGATGAAACATATTTTTTGTCTTTATTTTGCGTATCCCATTACTGCAGTGACAAAGATAAAATATCTGTAATCTCGAAAAGTTTCACCCACAATACTAAGAATACACTTTGGTTGGAGCCAACATTCCGATAGACACTCTCAAAAATGAGAATAGCAATTGTGGCATACTATAGTTGAAATAATACCCTTCTTGGTGTGCGTCATCGATTTTTAATCTCCTTCTATCACATTACGTAGGAAGAAATGGAAAAAAGACAGGTCTGTGATTAATCCTGATAGAAATATCATAATAATGAACCGTTTGAATGTTTTACAAACGTTAACCATAATCTTTGACTTACAAAAATTTGATTGGTTGATGTTTAGATTACGCGCAAGCGCAACCTATCAATCGCGAGGTTAAAATACTACGAAGGCGTAACTTTCGTAGTGGCAATGTGTCTTACGTCTTTTTCTACTGTCACACTGACAGTTCTTGTCAGGTGTGGTCTTTTTCTACTGTCACACTGACAGTTCTTGTCAGGTGTGTACTTTGTTGCTTACGGTCAATTATTATTTATGAAAAGTGAATATTAATCTTATTGTTATATTTATCTAAATAATACAAAAATATGCCTAGATACACGAAAAAACATCAGTATTCTGAAAGTTCTCAAGTATTTTCAGTTAGAAAAAGAAGCTGATAATTATTAATTTCATAGCCTTTTCGAATTTTGCTGAATACGATCCTGATGATTTTATTTATCAAATTTAAGGTTAGCTATATGTCAAAATAGCAAATAAAATAAACGACATGCCGAAAACCCGGATATACGTCACAATCGATGACGCACACCAAGAAGGGTATTATTTTAACTATATATGCACATATCAACGGTTACAAAACAACAACAAACAACTGCAATATATTGGGTTCACTGTTTTTTGAAAAATTCTTATTCTTCTGTAATACTGATGGTACGTTTTCCTACACATTCACCAGTAAGTAACGATTGCGACCAAAGAAGATTCCTTTTTTGGACCAAAACTTTCATTTTGACCACCTACACATTCACCCGTAGCTAACGATTGCGACCAAAAAAGATTCCTTTTCTGGACCAAAACTTTCATTTTTGCCACATTCTTCAATATGTTTAGACTTACATATTTATCAACTGCAAAAAAGGGGAATTAGAACTGAGTTAACTGTATAAACCCTCACTTCGTGTAATCTACTCATCATATGGTTTTAAATGAAACTAACTGTTTCTAAATGACTCCACAATATATTTGAAAAAAATGTGTAAATTGCAAGTAATATATTGTGGAGTCATTTAGAAACAGTTAGTTTCATTTAAAACCATATGGGAATTTGAACATTTACTGAAAAATACAGTACTTCAGATTTACGTGCTGTTTATAAACATTTACTCATGGATAAATGGAGTTTTGTATACTGCCAAAGTGCCAAATAGTACATAAATCGCTTTTCATACAATAATTTTTTTCATAATAACCCAAGGACATACATTGAGAAAACACAAAAAATTTAAGTCATTAGATGATTATTAATTTTAAATAATACATCTGTAGTTTCAAAATCAGTATTTTAATGTTAGTTTTAGACAGTTTGTGTTTGGATTGATCAGCTGTTCTTGAAATTTTTTTTCTTCCAATTCCGGTTCTGGTATAAGCCGTGGGAAAGTCCACTTTGCTGAACATAATTTTTCCTCGATATACCTAGTTCCTAATTTACTATAACTCAACTTTTCTTTACACTCTATGGTTTCAAGCTCCTTGTGTGGAAGTAGAACAATTAATATTTCTTTTGAAACTATTTATATATTATCGGAAACAATGCCTATAGCAAATCTCTCGGCGTATAGGAAGCGTAAATATTTTTGAAGTGATTTTTCCTACCACTATGGACTGTGTTTTTTTAAAAAGTATACCTTCTTTCTCTATGTATAAAAATGATCTTTCTATAACCTGGGGAACGAATGATTAACGAATATCTCACGAAAAAATTGCTAATTTTTATTGCGGTATTAATAGCTTCACCTAATGCACTTAAAACGTGGCAAACTTACTTGAAGCTGTGATAGAAATGCGGTAGATATAACATAATATATTGCTTGAAGCTGAGTATGTAGTGATAAGTTTTAGTGAAATGAGTATCGCAAGATATTCCTTCTCATTACAAGTACATACCTCTGTATATCAGGCGGAGATTTATGCTATCCTAGAATGTATCAGAATTAACAAAGGACTGACACTCACAGGATAAACAAATTAACTATCAATCAGGCAGCGGTTGCAGCTTTGAAGAGCCGCAATGGCACAAGAATACCGGAAAGAACTAAATAAACTGGCAGACCACATTAAAGTAAAATTAGTGTAACAAGCTGATGAACTCACGAGAAGAGGTTCAGCAAAGACATGCTGGTCCAGCAACAATTGTTGCGACTACAAAGATGGTGGTCCGAAGACAAATACAAAAATTGGTACAAAGCCAACATAGACAACAGTGAAGGAACACTCCAAAACAGGTACACAGTTAAACCTTCAACAGAATACCGACGAAAATATTAAATTGTCCGTTCATATTAATGTCAATGATGTTCATTTAAAAACTTATCGCTTGAAAATCACAAAAAAAATTAAAAACTCCACTACAACTTTTCAACTAATAATACACGAAAAATTATAATAATAATACAACGCTCTGTACCACACCCTGTACTACTTACAGTGAAAGATGTTCAGCCCGTAAATATTCATGAATCTGTGAGGAATCTGTAAGGAACAGGTTAGAATCGCATTTCCTGTAACTCTCAAGTTCATTTTCGACGTTGCGTCAAATCGCAACGACTGGTTGCTGGAACAAATCTCTGCGAGAAAAAGTATAATCAGCATCATGGATAAAAAAATACTTATAGATGGGAAACTAACCCGTGTCGTTAGAATAATCATTATTCGGCGATATCCATGAAAAATAGTATATTAAAGTATAAGTGGATATTAAGGACGCGATTTTTTGGGCACGACAGCGAAACCGGAGTGCTCGAAATAGAGCAAGTGTTTTATGGAACATGTCACGTGTTTATTTTGCAACTTACCTCAACAAGTATTACACAGGATTAGGGTTCATTAAATTGTTTGAGTATACTATGAAGTCAACCAAGAAAAAGCAAATACGTTTATCACCAACAACTTGTTCCATAATTTTTGTCAATATTTATTATATATCTTTCCAAATACTCTGCAGGTCTTGGTTTCCCCATCCAGCTTCACCACCTGAAAATAAAAGGAAAAAGTATATATATAATTCTCAATTGAACAAAACCTTATTTTAATTTCAACATAAATTACCTTATTTTTATACAAACAGTCTTATAAAACTTACAAAATATAAACAGAACCAAAAAGTGTCAGAAATCAATCAGCTGTCAGAAATATCTTCTTTTATTTCCTTCACACCTTGACCTTAGTGAATACAGTCATTATCAACTCTCTTCAAGGTTAAACACCGGCATCAGGCCAGAGGTCATAGAAAAAAAATGGTTTCTTTTGGGTAAAAAGCAATTTTGTTCGAGAAGAACGTGCTACGCCTTTGGCGGATTTGAAATCAGAAATCTTTGGGAAAATATTAAATAGAGTTCCAGTCTGAGGTACAAAATCACTTACTAAGTGGATATATTATCTATTTTTGTAGCCCAAAGAATTTCGGTTATAATATCCTTTGTTTGAAGCTACATTAAAGGCCAACATGCCAACCTGGGTGAGTTACCATGCTGATCTGTGATCCAATCTATCTCTTGTATGAGATAAACACTTCAACAAAACTTATTGTTTTAGGCCTCCATAAGAGAGCCCTCATAAGGATCTCCATAAACATATTCTTCAACACAATTGCAATAATATTCCTAAGGAATAGCCTGAATTATGGTTGGAACTTTTGCTAAATACCTAACTAAGTATATTATACATACCTGATTGATCATCATTTTAGTTTGATAGCTTAATTCGTTACTTCCTCCTGGTTTTATCGCATGAATCAAGTTGAAATCTGGATATCGTTTTGACTACCAACCCCAAGTGGTGAAGTTTTGTAGAAAGATCCCAGGGACAGCAGCTAAGTTTCTTTAGACATAATATCTCACTCCCAGATCAAGTTTATGACAGAAGTTAATTCGTACATATACAATTAAACACCATAAAATTTAGTCTAGTAATTATTTTATTAATGTAAGTCTTATGCATATATGCACAAGGTACCAAGCTCACTTGGCACTATAGTAACGCAGTGAGTACACTACAGTATCTTCCTGATTTTGGATATACTTTTGAACGAATCAAGAATATTTAAGTTATTTATAGAGAACGAATTCATCCCTGAGAACAATTCCCGTCACAATATAGTTTATTGCACTAGTTTCATTTCATAATAATAGAACAAAATCTAGTTGCACATAACTGTCGAAGATTTAAAGTGGTAAACCCTTACACTAGCTTTGTTGCTTGGTAACAATAATTTTCCAGTTATCCACGAATACTTTATGCTATTTTTTTATTGGTGTAGGTAATATTGATATCTCAAGCAATACCAACTGTACTTTCCATTTTCATTTATAAAATTAAAATTGTTAAATATTGTTGGAATAAAGGTTTTGACGTTACAAAGTACACCTGTCGGATCAATAATAAAAAAATTGTCATTTAGACCATGGATAAAAAAAATACTTATGGACGGGAAACTGACCCGTGGCGCCCTCTATTTGTACGGGTGGCGCCACCTTGAGAGTCCCGTCAGTACCAACACAAATGATGGTTGTGAACTTCGCTAATAGCCGAAAAAAAAGATTACTGTGATTTTACAGTTTTTGGCGGCATATTCTAAATTACTGTAATTTCACTTTTATTGCAAAATGACATTTATGGTTCATTTTTAGATATTTCATTTAAAGTTACTCAACATTAGATTGATATTACAATAGTAACAATCAAATAGTCAAGTGAAATCAAATGAAATGTCAAAAAATGGACCATATAATTCCTGAAGTGAGAAAAATGAAGCAATAATTATCAAGTTTATATATTTCATTGAATAAAAAACGTATGCAATAAATGGAACGTTTTTTCACATATTTCATTGACAAACATGAAGAAAAATAAATATCCGTTTAGTTAACTGATGGCCTACATTTCCATTTTGTAAACTGTGCAGAATAGTAGTTTGTGCAACTAGTGTGGATACGGACAATCCACACGAGTCGAACATTATATTTTTTCTACGATCCATTCAAGAAAAAATCTAGAAAATAAACAATTGAATATACTGTAAAATAAATATAACTTGAAATTAAAAATTTTCAATAATTTTATCCATAATCGTATCAATTCAATTTTATGTCTTCACTAATTTTTTGTGATATACGTACAGTTCTTAAATGTACAATTTGTACAATGCTACGGTTTCCCTTTTTAAATATACGATGCTGTTATAAGTAGATGTTGCCAGTCGGACTCCCTCATGAAGGGTACCGTACCATTATATATAATAATGAATATTTTGCTAAATATTTCAAACGTCTACCTGTTGTCGTTATTAATATCAAGTAGAATAATTATTTAAAAATAAAATTAACAGTAAGAAAAAATTTCCTCACGGGGAATCGAACCCGGGTCTACCGCGTGAGAGTCTGGTATGCTTACTACTCATCCACCAAAGAATATGAAAATCGTTTATCTATAACGTCAAATGTATTATATAATTTTTTCTTAAAAGGAACTAAAGTTCCTACCGTGTGTCCCGCGACACGTTCTACCTTTTTATTTCTTATTTTTTGATGATATTTTTATATATAGTTACCCTTTGATCAACCGGGTTTGGGCCTGGGTTTTCTTGTTTTTTTTCTCAAGTTTTCTATTTCTTATTTTCTGATATTTTCATACAAAATAATACAGGTAGAAGGATTAGTAGAGGTACCTAGCGTCGAATTTAAGGGTCTACAAGCAGGTACATAAAGTGAGAAAAAGATTAAGTGAAATTTCAGCGTCGAATTTATGCACGCCCGCTAACTTAATATTTAGTTAGCAGAGCCACCTCCTATAAAAAAAATTAAGAGCGCGACATTTGTTCTGTGTTCACGACAATTACATTTCGTTCATTCGACAAATGTTCTGTATATTCTTGGATGAAAAAAATTAGAACTAACCAGTTACCTAGGTGTATTACTGAGAAATCAGATCATTTCTTTCATCCGCTCATGAAGATCTGGAGATTTCACGACAAACTCGTTTCTGTCATTGGTCAACAAGTTTATGAATTTCTGAACCAAAAATAATGATAAATCATCATACGTTGCGTAGATACTGAGGGAGAATAAAAATTATGAAATCTCACCGATCACTTAGCTTTTTGCTCGTTTTTTGCTTATGGAAATTCAAATAACTCACGACAAATACGTTTTGGTAATTTGACAATTGTTCAGATAAATTCTTATTGAAAAAATAATAAATCAACAAAGTTACATAAGAGTACTACTGTGAAAATAGTTATTTATGTACTGGGTGTCTCATTATATTCTGACTGTTTTCAAGAGCTTATATCTTCGAAATGGTTCTAGATAATAAGATGCGGTTTCCACAGTTAGGTTCCATATTACCGTGAGTTTTGTTGTGACACATTTATATAATTGGCGTACTTCCGGTTTACCCGCTAGAAATGTAGCGTATTTTCAGAATACAGTAGATGTAATTTTTTGAATGGGACACCCTGTATATCAAGCAATTTCTTGAAAGACGCATCTTTTTACTTTTTATCGGTACCTTAAAGTTTGGAATCAGTGAACAGAAAACGAAGTTAGATAACTTCAACTGGGATACTGTAATGATTCAGATATATTATTAATAAATAATAATCAAGGAGGCGTTAATATGTCACATCACAAAAATATTGCGATCATTGAAAGAACGTCACATTGTGTTAGAACCAGTTGGAGCAAGATGGTATTTTGAACCAAAATGTTTGCTTTCAACAAGACGGGGCTCCACCCCATTATTTCAACATAGTATGAGAATCTGTTAACCAACAATTTGGAAATAATTGGATTGGTAGGACTGGTCCAATAGAATGGCCTCCAAATTCCCCAGTCCTGACTGTCCCATATTTTTTTGTATGGGGATTTGTGGAAGATAGAGTCTACAACCCGATGCCTGCTACTATCGAGGAATTAAAAAATAACATACGGCAGGTAATGGAAAATATTCCTCTTGAAATGCTGACAGCAGCATTTGACAACTTGGTTCGATTCCACAAATGTATAGACCAAGAAGGAAGACACATCGAACATTTGTTTTAGGGTGCCCTGAAACATGTTTCTATTTGTTTTTTACAGTGCACTTTTGCTAATAAAGTTCCAACTTTATATCTAAACCATTACAGTATCCTAGTTAAAGTTATATAACTTCGCTTTCTGTGCACCCATTTTAAACATTAAAGTACCGTTATGAAGTAAAAATATGCGTCTTTGAATAAATTGCTAAATATACAGGGTGTCCCATTTGAAAAATTACATCTACTGTATTCTGAAAATACGCCACTTTTCTAGCGGGTAAACCGGAAGTACGCCATTTATATAAATGTGTCACAACAAAACTCACGGTAATTTTAAACCTAACTGTGGAAACAGCATCTTATTATCTAGAACCGTTTCGAAGATATAAGCTCTTGAAAACAGTCAGAATATAATGAGACATCCTGTATTAAGAGCGAAAAGTGATACATTATTGCTTGAGAGCAATGGTAATTACTCGAAAGCGATAATGTCACGTTTTTGCTCGTAATACATACATTTTTAATAATTGTAACTATTAAAAACAAATATAAAGTAGAATTTATACAAACTTTTAAAATCTGTCAGCTGAAATATGTCAATTCAAATATGTTTCAAACTTTTATATCTGTCACTGTCAATACAATTGTGTTTGTAGTATCGGTTGTTCTGGGCCCCGAGCGTCTTCGATTTTTTACGCTCGGCGAGCGTAAAGTAACTCTCTTCAAGAAACGTTAACTTTTTGTTGTCAATGGCAAGCGAAAAAGCCTACTTTTCAATACGATTGTTGAAAAAGAAATATTTCTATCATTCAGCTTTTGTTGCTTTCGTTTATTTGGGCTTCAAGCACTTGTGCGTGACGCCTCAGTCGTCACGACTTTTGAGCAAAACGAACACGATTTTTTAGGATCCTCAAAGCCACTTGTCATGTGCCAATGCCAATGTTAGAAGAACAGTTTTCAATTAAAATGTTGTTGATAATATAATTTTGCAAATTTAGATATAAACCGGACAAATGTCCGTGGCTTGAAGCTCATACTTTCCGGTATGTGCTTGAGGGGCAAGGGTAAGGTAAGACTAGGCGTCACGCCCGGTAATAAACGTACGGAATTCAATCACTACGAGCTGCTACTAGCAGCCAAAAGTGAATAATCGAAAGCACCTTTTGAAACAAAGTTTTTTTGCTTCTGGAAAATAGGAAATTGCTTAAAAAAACTTTTTGTTTGTCAATAATGATATAGAAACTTAATATTAAGTTAGCAGAGCCACCCTCTATAAAAAAAACTAAGAGCGCGACAAACGTTCACGACAAATTTTCGACAATTATTGGAATAGGTTTCATCGATTTATTTGCAAGTGGCTCTGCTATCTTTATAGGGGTAATTCCATCAAGTATGGGGTTTTTGAGATCGCCTAGGTGTCCCGTAGTCAACGTATGTCACTTTCCCAAAGGATCACCCTGTATATCATATCAGAAACCAATCATGTCATTATGAAATATAGATCCAACAGCTAAAGTCGTAGTCAAACTCTTATTTTAACTGTTCCTGTTATTATTTTGAAAGTTTCATGATAAATCTTTCTCAATAACCCTATTATGTTCCTTTGAAGCCACTTTAAAATTTCTTCCCACTTCATTTTTACTCGTTCTCTCAAAAAAGTAATAACTTACTTATAATGCAGAATTTTTATTCGTAACGTGACTTTAATGAGTTTTATTAAAATAAAATGGTTGAAACGACCAGAGGCGAAACCAGCTCAAAAAGAAGGGGGATATTATTAGATATGTAGGCGGGATACGTAATAGTAGTTTACCTAACTATAGCGGAAAATGATACTTTTCCGCACGTGTTGGGTACACAATTTTACCTACTATCATGCGGAAAAAAGCCGAAAAGTTGATATAGAGAAAAATATATTATTCAATACATATCAACAAATTAATTATTATCATTTGACATTTATTTGATGAGGCTTATACCAGTGCTTATACCAAGCCCAAAAGCTAACATGAAGGAACATTTATCATTAAATACATATCAACAAATCAATTATTATTTTTCGACACTCATGTCTTTTAATTGGGAATTATAACAGAATTCTAATAAATTTCTCAATTTTTCAGTCATTTGGTAAAGTACAACCATACAAATAAATACTTTAACTATTCAAATGTCATAATACTACCCTAAAAATTAACAAATCTACTTTCCGACCAGTGCGGAGAAGTGACTTTTTTCGCACTAAAGAGAGTGCTAGTAGAAAATAGTATATTACACACCGAGGTGGGAAGAGTTTCATTACTGTCGAGAGGTTAGCTATTTATTATCTCGAGACAGGAATGAAACTTCCTACCAAGGTTTGTATACTATTTTATTTACAACCATTATATCCCGATCAAAATTAATAAATCTTTGCTTCGTTCTGATCACACCTAAAATATTATATTTGACAACTACTGTCACCAATATAAATAAATGTCAGATAAAGTCGGAATAATAAATTAAGAAAAATGCCCTCCGATGAAGAGTTGATGGATTGTACCCCTCCCGAAATAGGTATTATGATATTTATCAATGTGTTATATTTTTAAATATAAAAAATATTGTGTGTGTGTGTGTGTGAGAGAGATGGTCTCGGACGGTGTCCATTAACCACATAAAAAATATTCATCACATTATTTTAGAGGGCGGGTAGTAGAAGTGTTTAATATGACACTTTCTAACCTTCAATGACGTTAGTAACGACAGCATTGCATATTATGGTTGTGAATAAAAAATATCAGATAATTATGAAAAAAATTAGTTAAGATGGATAACTGGCAAACTTCAATGATTGCTCCTTTGTGAAGTACAACTGACGATGAATGTTGAGCATAGCTGATCTTCACTGATGGTGGTGCTCAACCATGTATTGATTCTTCAAAGAATTAAATGACCCTCAATTTGTTAATGGTGTATGGTTTTAAAAGTAGTATCATAAGATCCTTTCTTATGGTCAGTGAAACCATTTAATTTTTCTCAATTCGCAGTTATATTTGGTTTTACCTGTAGATTTAACGCAGATAAAGAACAGTACATGCACGTCATAAGTCTATGCGCTAGTTTCCATTTCCAACTGTTTCACGTTTCATTGTCGCACCCCACTTAAACTTATTGAGAGTACCCAATACCAACTAAGATCTTTACAATATCAACCTAATATTAAAAGTCGAATTATAATGGCTGATTGCTGATTTAACAAACCCTACAAAATTCAAATAAAACAGAACACAGAGCCAGATGCTGCAAATGCAATACGCATATATACAGATGGTTCAAAAATGGAAGAAGGCTCAGGATGTGGAGTTCACTCGAGAACACTAAACCTAAAGATCAAGTGGGCAATGGGAAACAATACCAGCGTGGTTCAAACAGAACTGGCTGGTATCTCAATTGCCACAAAAGAACTAACCATAAAAGGAATTTCTGGTAAAAACATAATAATCTGCACTGATAGTAGACAAGCCCCATTAGCCCTGAACAGACAACGTGTTATATCGAGGCTAGTACTATAGTGCCACCAAGATTTAGCTGACGCCTCGGCAGATAACATTATTATCCTGAGGTGGGTTAAAGGGCACGACAGGAGTAAAGGAAATCGCATTGCTGATTCTTTAGCCAGGGAAGCCGATGGACTAAAAATTCTAGGACCCAGTGACACCTACGGCCTAACGACTTCGATAATTGCGAAACTAGCCAAACGTTACACCCATGCTCAATCCCTTAAGAGATGGGATGGAATCAAAGGATGCAGTCTTGTCAGGATCACCCTGGGCGACCCTGGGAAGCTGGCGCCGAAGAAATATTTGGCGATGACCAGGAAAAACCTACGTTTAACAGTAGGATTTCTGACTGGCCACTGTCAACTAAGGAAACACTTCCATACTATTGAGCTAGTGGACACACCTCTATGCAGGATGTGTGAACAAGAAGATGAAACTGTCAGGCATGTCTTATGGCTGATTGCACAGTTCGACTAAACAGTTAATCGGTGACTAATTTGTAAATTGTGTTGTACCGTTCATTAAACATGAGCGTTGATCACTTTGAACGTCCTTTTTTGGATGCTGTAGTAACTGATTAGTATTTCATTTCTTACCTCACTTTACTTGCCAAGTTCATTTGTCACGGTGTAAATTTATATTTTATACCTAATTAATTTCAAAAAAAAAGGATGGATTTTGCGGAGTTTGATGATATGTTTTTAGAGGACGACATAGATATTCTTGATGTTATCTCCTCTACCTCTTCCTCTTTCTCTTTTCATCTATTTACCGCATCTACCGCTAGGGATATTAGCGGAAGTGTAATATAATACAAAAAATAAATTGAATTTAATACAAACAGAATTTTTAAATTCTGAGTTCTTTAAGTTAATCATATTATCCATTTTTAAAACTAGGGATTCTTCAATTTCTTCAGGTAATTGTGCTATCGTTCTTGCTTGGTGGTTCTGTGGACAGCTTGTTAGGAGTTGGCTGGAGGAAACTTGTATGTTACAATAACATCTTGGTGGTTCTTCTTTTGTGATGAGGTGTAGATGCAATAATGATGTATGACCAATACGGAGGCGGTTAATAACAATTTGGCTTTTTCTTCCCCGTGGAAGAGGTAGCTTAGATCCCACTCGAGGTTTGATTTCTTCAAGTTTTGAATCGTTCACGTTCCACATTTTCTGCCAGTTGTTATAAATATGGTCCTTGATGGTGATTTTAATATCTGTTGGAGGAGTTGAAGAAGAAGTAGTGATCGTTGGATTGGTAATTGAATAATTGGCTATTTTGGTCCACTCTCTCATTGCCTTCGATTCCTGCATGTGATGGAGCCCAGAGATATTTTAATTTTTTTGTTCCTCAGTAGCGGACTCTGTAAATCTTCCTCAATTTCTGATAGACTGGGATATATCTGTAGAGCGCTTAACGAGTCTGTGACAATGACTACATTAAAATCAATATATCTGCAAAGTTTTAGTGCTTCCTTAATAACGTACAGCTCGGCAGTGCTACATTCTTTTTTAAGTTTCGAAGCTACGGAGTGTTTGTCATGATAGACAGCTGCAGCAACTCTATCCTTATTAGAGATTTAAAAGTGTATAACACAATTGTATAATACATTTTTAAAATACGTATATTTTGTATTGTATAAAACCATTATACCGGTATTCTACTCAGACAAATATTAAAGTCAAAGTTAATTGTCACATAAAAAGTTTTGTGGCCTTGTCACACCTCACAATAAATATCTTGTGCTTCTCACCTTCTCAGTTTTGAAATTTACTTCCAGCAAATGTATGTTTTTTTAACCTTGTTAAATTCTAGCTTGTCATAAATAGTTGGGTTAAGTTTTCAATGTACCATAACTTCCTGACCTTGAATTTGATATTGATATTGCGCTATCGTTTCTAGATATTTTGCTTCAATAATTGATTGGGAGTGGAAATGTTTTGGATATATTTGTAGGGATGAGTCTATTTTAGGAATAGATAATTTCCATGGTGGGAAGATAAGTATATACCATGTATTAAGATTGAGCTTTAGTCTGTAGTTTTGGTGTAATTTTTTTATGAAACGGAAGATTTTTCAGGCAGATATTTTGATAGTGATAATATTGATTATATTGGATTTCAAGAGAGTAGGTTAGGTTAGGTTTTTTTTGGGAAACTCCTGTTCGGCTGGGTCCTCAACCAGTACCCAGACAGTGTTGGACTCATCCCCACGGAGATGCCCACCAACCAAACCCACCTCAAACTCGCCGTTACTCCCGCCTTGGAATCACTATCCTAGCATACGTCAAGACGGGCGGCGGTCCCTCACACACTTTCCATCATCTTCTTCCTTCCAACACTCCTACCCCTCTCTTGCCATAGCGAGTCCTTCTCTTACCCTAATCATGCTTTCTACTACACCACTTATCTCCATCCATTCCTCCTCGCCCCTCAACATAATCTCCACCATATTTTCCCGATACACCGCCTCTCCCAGTTTAGTTTCTAACTTCTTCCAAACTTCCTCATTCTTCCAACATCTAAACACATGTCCCACATCATCCTCCACTTCACATCTCTCGCACACTCCAGTTTCTCTTTTCCCAATCTTGTGGAGGTAACCCACTCTCGACCCATGCCCTGTGAGCACCTGCGTCAAGAAGTAGTTAACCTTTAGAAATTTCCGGTCCACCCAATTTCTCCTGCTCCCAATCGCTCATTTTAGCGCGCCCTCATACTCATCCCACCTTCTCTCCATTTCCTCATCCATCTATTCCTGTATTTCCTCTCTGCTCGCACCCATCCAGCGTTTCTGTCTGGCTCTGGCCATCAAGTTCAATGGATAGGACCGTGACAGCACTGCTGCTGCCAGTCCACCCACTGTCCTGTACGCCTGCACCACCCTCACCACTCTCACCATCCTCTCTGCACTCGCAGCAGTGGTCTAACCCTCGCATTCACCCCTGCTTTCTCACCCCACACTTCCGCGCCATACAGCATACTCTGCTCTACCGTCCTACCAATTATTCTCCTCTTCCATTCTCCCTACTTTTACATTACCCATCAATCTTCCCAGCCACGCTGCCCTTACTTTTGCCTTCTGAGCAGCCTTCAACATATGGGTTTTGAAGGATTATTGGCTATCCAACCACACCCCCAGATACTTCACCGCTTCCTCCATCCGAATTTTCTTTCCCTTCACCGTCACCGTCACCCCCACCTCCCTTGCCTTGCTCCGCCCCTTCACCAGTAGCCCCACCGTTTTATCCCCAGCCACTTCCAGTCCACACCACTCTATCTTCTCCACAATCTTCCTACACATCCTATCCGCATCCTTCTTCACATGCTATCCCACAAACTTCATCAAACACACACTTCCAAAGCGTCGGTCCCAGAACCGAGCCCTGGGGCACCCCAATCTCCGTCCCATACCTTCTCCCCCTAGTGTCCACTATCGCACGCCCCGTCAGGTAGTCTTCTACCAGATTAACTAGCCCCTCCCCTACTCCGAGCTTTATCAACGCGCTCAACACCGCCCGTTTAGTGACACTGTTGAACGCGTTCCCCACGTCGAAGAACACAAGCAGGGCCAATTTCTTATTCCCACCGTTACCCTGCCTAGCCCTTTGCACCAAGTCCATCACCCTGCCCAGCGCTGAGATGCATGACTCACCTTCTACAAACTCATGTTGGTTTTCCCTAAAACCCCCATTCCTATCAACTTTCTCCTCAATCCTAACCTTTATTATCCCCTCCATCAATTTACCCAATCCACACAGAAGGCTGATGGGCCTGTAGTCCCCCGCCCGCTTCCCATCCTTAACCGTCTTCTTCACAAGGATCACCCTGGCCACCTTCCACTTTTCCGGGAACTCTTCCACCCTCAGTATTCTGTTAAACAATTCCAAAGAGTATTCCCCATTGTCATCCATCAGCCTCTTCACCATATCACCTCTCATGCCATCTATCCCTGGGGATCTCCTTTCCTTAATCTTCATCCCCATCTCCTCTACTTCACACTTCTCTACCGACCTTATCCCTCTCATTTTCCCTACCTCCCTAGTATTCTGGGCTTCTCGAATTCTGCCCTCCACACCTTCTCCTACCCTTGTAAACAATTTCTCTATAATCTTTCTCCCAATCTTCCTCTAGCACCACGTTCCTATTTCCACCCATTCTTTTCACCGCTATCTCATACGCCTTCCCCCATGGGTTGTTTTCCAACTCCTCCAGTAACTCTTTCCACTTTCTTCTTTTTCCCTCTCCACCCTGCGCTCCAGTTCCTTCTCCTTCTCCTTATATCCACCTTTTCCCTCCATCCCCACTTTTCCACTCAACATTCGCCTTCGTTCCTTCTTACACTCCCTTCACAGACTCTCTATTTCCTCATTCAACCAGTAATTAGCCCTCCACTTGCACCTATTACCCCTTTTTACTTCTCTCCTGCAGCTTTGTATCACATCATGCAGTTTCTCTACATCATGCCCAAGGCTAGGTTAGGTTAGGTTCTATGTGGCCTTTTCGCCACCTCCACTGCGACCTTCGTTAGGTCTATTGTGGCTCACCCCTAGGGATTACAATTCACCCCACAAGCCAGAGCTTCTGACGAAGTCCATGGTTGTATTTGGTGATACTTTTTTGTCGTTCGGTTCTAAGATACTAAAGCCGAATATATTATACCTTACCTTGCCCAAGACTGGGCATAAGCATAGTATGTGCTCCGCAGTTTCGTCCTCCAAATTACAGAACCGACATTCCGATGTCTGAACCATACTCATCTTCTTTAGGTAGTAATTTACAATGTCCTGTAAGCAGTCCCGTCAGAATGCGTAGGTTTGTTCTACTCCATTCCAGGATCTGCCTATTTTTTGTACTCGAAGGGTAATGTGTATGAACGCCTTCGAGTGAGAGAGCCCCGGTATGTCTGCCCAGTACGTGTAGCTTTCCTTCTCCGCTCAGGTATAGCTATGGCTGATCTAGCAGTGCTTTCCGCATTGCCAAAAAATAGTTCAGGTCCGATAAATAGGGTCTCTGATCCCTTTTTTGCCAGAGTGTCGGCCTCCTCATTGCCCTCCACTCCTTGATGCGCCGGCACCCAGGTCAAGATGACTCTGTTTTCTTTGCCTAGTATTTCAAGTGATTGTAGAAAAATTATATACCTTCTTGGACTTTATCCTGTTAAAGCTCAGTGCTTTAAGAGCAGCCTGGCTATCTGACAGGATGTGCAAGTTCTTTTTTACAGCATGTTAATTCATCAGCTCTCCTGCAGCCAGTTCAATGGCGTATACTTCAGCCTGAAAGTTGGTAGCGTACCTGCCCAGGTTGACTATGATCTCCACTCTGGGTTTCCTGCTGAAGACCGCCGCTCCAGCCCCGTTTTCCGGTTTTGGTTCTAGGAAGGGGATTTCTTCGCTATTCCATTGGTCTCTCGTGGGAATGAGGACGTTAAAGGGCTTGCCCACGTGAGGTACGTTGACATCTTGGAAAAAGTCCAAATTCATTTTTTGAAACGAGTCCTGCAAGTTCAAAGCAATACTCCCGATTATGTCATGAGACTGGAGTCTGGACGTGTAAAGTTTGCATATAATGTATTCAAAATGACGTATAATTGGTTGTGCGAAATATTAGCTTTGAATGAAAGACGCCTTCCCTTTCTATGTTTCAAACGTCAACTCCAACTTATGAATGAATCGGCCAATTCGAAGTTTAATTGGTTGGCAAAAGTCAAACAACTCTTCATTATAACCGACTCTCTTGAAATATGGGATAATTTGAATAGTAATTTGTTGGAAAAAAACAAAAAAATTATATTTAAAAAGTACTATAAAAAATTGCATGCTGACGATATTTTACTGATGCAGCGTTGTTCCTTTTTGTCTTTATATTCATCATTCAGTATAACTAAGCAGCCAAGTAATTATTTATTGTTAAAATTACCCATACAGATCACCCGTACAATTGCCCAGCTACGACTAATAGTCCAGTACCTAAATGAAGGCGAAAAATACCGTCAACATGGGCATCTGGTCCAACAAGAAATTTTTTTTTTAATTTGCAGGTGATAGTAGGTACATTTAACCCCCAAAATGTCAGGTTCCTGAAATTTGTGGGAGGGTCGGAAAATGGCTCTAGAGATCCCGAAAATCCGTTTTCCGCCGATATCTCCCGAACTACGATCCCTAGAGAATATTTGTTCAAACAAAAAATGAAGAGCAGTTCATTACCTACAAAAGTTGTTCTCACAGTTTTTTTCGTTACACCTATATTTTTTGCAAAAATGGTGGTTAAAAAGTTTCTGAAACTTAAAAACTGACGTTTCTAGTCCTCGGGTGACCGTTGTAACGTCTTCAGTCAGAGCTTGATCACAAATAAAACACACGGGCGTACTAGAATCCTCTGCGACTTCCATTTTTCTACAGGAATGAACAATACTTATCAAATCATTAGATGTCATTTCACCCATAACAATATAATCTTAATTAAAAAAATGAAACCTCACCGTGTGCTCTAAAAAAAAGAAGCTCAAGAATTTTCAATATTTCCCTGTGTTTTATCAATAAAAATTTCAAAATTTATTATTATTTAATAATGACAATAAAATTAATAATGACTTGAATTTCACTTTTTACACTGGAATACTACTATAATTTATTCTTTAAAAATCACGAAAGAGATAGTGTTTACATGTAAAATTGTCAGTTGTTGACAAACAATGCAGCAGAAAGCATCCACGTGTACACGCACTATAGCAGACCCCGTCGACCACACTATAGATGGGTGGCGTGGCGGCGTGCGAGAATAAAATGAGGCATCCATTACAAGAAATTTAGAGACAAATTTCTTTTTAATGCATCAAATAAAATACTTGATACACATATCAAAGGAAAGTTCAGAATGTGACCTTTCATAGGGTATGATGCTTGACCGGGAAGAATTTTACTGTAAAGAGAAAAAACTGCTCGAAAAAACTGCTCGAAAAAACTCAGAAGAATAGCTGTCTTCCCTCAGGAAACTGGAAATTTCCCCGATTTTACTGAAAACCCAGCGGTCTGGGCCAAAAAAAAATATACCATCGGCAAGAGGATATTCTAGCCTTTCTCCCAATATCAATTATAAGCGGGTTTGACAGTTAATCATCGAGAAATTCCCGATAAACCAGAGCGCTCGGGAAAACTCAGAAATCCACAAAAATCGCTTCTTGGAAAACACATTATTCAAAAAATACGGTCGAATTATTGGTAGCATTGTTTCGGAATAAATAAAGTACCCCCCAAAGAACCATCATCCAATAGGATTGGCTGAAATAACTTAATAAAAATAATATGAATAAATTCATGGAAGCATTAAAAAATCTAGCAAAGACGAATTTTGGCCTGGTTTTCCAATGACCCAGGAGCACAAATTGAGTGGATAAAAACACGCCTTAGTAGCCACAGATCCCTTCTTTCACCCGCACTTTGATTCATTAAAAAATATTGATTTTCACGCGAGTTATTAAAAAATTAGTAATTTACTTGGGGACGTCAAGTCCTCAGAGCGTGCTCTCTATAAACCGGCCTGGAGCTCAATTTTGGGTCGGCGTTCGGGCCATTTATCTCGAAAACTATCTAATTTTTCGAAAAAATGCTAGGAATCATTTTTGTGGGTAAGGAACTGCTCTTTATTTTTCGTTTGAACAAAAATTCTCCAGTGGTCAAATATCCGCAGATATCGCGGGAATACGGATTTTCTGGAATTTCAGAGCCATTTTCCCACCCTTCCACAATGGTCAGGTACTTGACATTTTGGGAATTTAATGTGCCTACCATAACCTGCAAATTAAAAAAAAATTGCTCTTGCTGGACCAGTTGCCCATGTTGACACCTTCGTTTACTGGACTATGAGTAATAAACACAGGTTACGTTTCACGTACAGAGCGATGTCGTACAGAGTTAATCCAAATCAGGTATGTACTGCCTGTAATCATTTAGTAAATGGAACCTTATCCCATTTACTATTTTAATGTCCAATATATACAACTATGAAACCGAAGCTTGACTGTTACTTGAGCCTGGATGTCTTCATTAATGCCCTTGATAATTTAAACACATTGAATCCTAAAATTATCTCCAGTTACATTTGGAATATATTAAAATTGAGATCATTTATCATTAACGAATAATTAAGCTTTATATAGGTTTCAATTTGTTTTGTTAAATATCCTTCCTTTCTTTTTTTCTCTCTCTCTTCACCTTTATGTGTTGTATACTAAGTAATAATTGTTTTTTTTTGTTACTCAGATTTCTTGCTGTAAACTATTTCGTTTTAAGAGCAATAAAAGTGTTATTTTTATTATTGAAGGGCTTGTCCACGTGAAGTTTTGTGACAGAAAGATCCGATGGCATCCCAAGAATGTGGTGATGATGATGATGGTGAAGAGAGAAGACAAAGGGTTATTTCCAAGTAGTTCGTAGCCCTACAATGTAGTTCAAAGAGAGCATTTCTCTACGAAATTTTCAGGAAGGTTCAGCTGTTAGGGTTTGAAGGCTGCTAACCGGATTGGTGCGAAATGCTTGGAGTGTAGTACTTTGGATTGTATCTAATTTGTATAGTAGTGAGTTGCTGACAAAATCATAGCATATTGCTCGGTAGTCCAGTTTCAAAAAACCTATGAAAGAGCTTTTTCGAAGAATTTAAATATCTAACGTTTTTTAGTCGTTATCGGTTAAAAAATGTTATAGTTGTGTGTTTGTTGGGAATAATTGCTGAATTGACCTATAATAAAAATAATTTGTGAGCATGTAGCCATTTCGTATAATATATCATCGAATATCGATATACTAGCCAAAATTTCAAGGTGCGTCTACCTATGGGCTTTGTGAATTATATTATCATCCTTGTTTCATTTTATTCATCTCAGAAACAATAGTTACCATTGACCACTATTAACTACAGTCAGCTATATATTTTGAGCGTTTATTATTTATAATAAAGAACTTTGACTTTTATTCCCATTTTCAGGAAAAAAAAAGTTTCCTCGTTATCAGCAACTTTTTGCCCACTTTCTGCACCACGCCTACTTTCTAGTTATATATATATACAGGGTGTACCAATCTTACGACAAAGTTCGCTATATGGGTTATTTTAAGAGATATCAAAAAATGTTATAAACGAAAATAGTAGATGTGTTGAAGGTCCATATTTTGAAATTATATCGAACGATACAGTGCAAACCAAGCATATGATTATTCAAATATGAACCCCTGTATATTATACCGAATTCGGATTGGTTACATTTTTTTGAAGCTTTTGATATGAGGTTTTGCCACGTTATACAGAGTCCTTCAAAAGATATGGACACGTTCATGTGAAAATCGTAGGTAAATCAACGCTCTGTAGCTTGTTGTACGTTGAAGAAAAAAAAATGTATTTTGCCAAACTGAGTTTCGTAACATGATGCAATATATCCGTATCCTATTAAATCCCAATTATATTCTTTCTTACATACAGGGTGAACGGAAACTAGAACCTGTCATTTTTTTCCTATTTCAAATGGAACACCCTGTATTTTATATTTATATATATTTTATATATATATTTTTTATCTTCAATATCACTATTATTATCGTCTATTTAGTTTAACCATTGCTTTACCATATTAACAAAATCTGGGTCATAGCAAAAACTTGTGCTATAATGGTTTCCAGCTTTTGTAACGTTTACACTGACAGGGAGTCTGGGAGACTCCGAAATACATTTAAGGTCAAGATATAAAAATCTCGTACAATTATCGATTTGCCACTACATTTTGCCCTACATAATTTGATCTCAGGTCTCGAAAGGAGTCTGAATCATAAGGAGGTAGCCCTTGCAGCATTTTTAGACGTCGTAGGCTCTTTTGACAATACATCGATGTATTCAATAAACAGATCCATCAATAATAGAGGCG
>CAJUYG010001385.1:38612-56754 GCA_910591675.1 Galerucella calmariensis
ACATAAATAAAACGTGAATTTATAGGGTTGTAAGAAAGTTCCTGGAAGTGGTAACAGTTTAAAAATGAATCGTAGAATCGTTCCAACAATGCATAGGGTATGATGTTCATGGATTAATTCACGTAAGGGTTCTCGAACGTTTGACTCGTACATAAATAAGTTCACGAACGTTCACGTACTAATCAGAAGGTGGTTGTTGAAACAAACCTATAATAAACTACACCTTTGAAGTACTTTATTACGTTCATTTATTTCGTTCATTTGATTTCTTTTATTAACGCGTTATATTAGTGAGAAACTGTTCTTATTAGAGAAAATATGCAGAGACAATAAACCAATCGCTGAAAAAAACTTGTTGCTTCATCAATCCAGTTAACAGGTCCTAAACGGCGGTACCAATTTTGATGAAATTTTTTGTGTTTGTTCAAGTGGATTCGAGCATGGTTTAGATTTATAATTGGTCCCGGTAGGTGGCGCTGCTGCAATCGGGTTCATACTGAACAACTTAACGTATGGGCCGATTCTTATGCCTTTCAGGATAGGAGTTTTTTGTATACGATCATTTCAAAAATGGGCGAGAAATTTGTTTTGCCGAAAAATTGAAAGATGATTCAGGAATGTCTAGTTTTATAGAAATATATTCCTAGGTCTGGTCCTGGTGAGCTTGAAACCAGAAGTGTAAAAATTAACTCCGTGCTGAAACTCATTTTATGGGAGATGAGTGGAACTTTTACAAAAGTGAAGTGTGCAGAAAGTGCATATATATTCAGAGATCAAACAGGTAATCATACAATTATTCACATTTTTCACTAGTTTTGTCCATATCGCACTTGAACGCACTTGAACTCCGCCTACGGCATCGTGCTCAAACTTTGTCATCGTGTGATATGGCCATCATATCCACACTAGTTGCACAAACTACTATTTCTATCAAAATATGCACTTTTACATTTAGAAACAACCTGCCAAATGTCAAATCAATTTATCCATCCATTTTAAAGTTATCGAATTAAAATATTCAAGTTTTCAAAATTTCAACACCCTGTATTTCGAAAAGTAAATGTGCTAGACCCCTTAATCCTCATGTCATTTTGACAACCGATGCTGTAAATAAACAAAAAAGATCAATCGCACAAAAAAATTATGTAAACAATAGTAAAAATTCATCCGAACAAATTCAAGTAGATCACCAGCACTGCAAATACCAGCTTTGCATATAATTTTAATATAGCGTCGGTGGTTCAGTGGTAGAATGCTCGCCTTACACGCGGGCGGCCCGGGTTAGATTCCCGGCCGAAGCATATGAATCGCTGCTTCGTAAACGAGAGTGAGACTCAGGAGAAAGCACACGCACGCAAGCAAGGCACATAACGAAGCAACGTAACACAACGTAACGTAACATAACGTAACGTAACGGTCAGATCTTTTGCGTCGCGACCCCCGGTCGCTCAAACATAACCTGACGTAAAGAACTAAAGTTCCAAAAATAGTAAGATCGCCAGGAAAAAGTGATGAGAAAATGAAAGAAAAAATGAAGAGAATTTTGAGTACAGTGGGAATGACAATTATTGATAATTAAGCAGATGAGATGAAACAAATAAGAGAATAACATAAAAAGTATCGTGGAGGAATGGGATTAGTACTTATACAAATGATGAGGATCAACTCAGAACCAAGATAAAGAAATTGATGCAAAGAGAACTGGAGATAAAAGTAGATACGCGTGAAAAAGAGGAAAGCAATTGGGGTAAATCATGTTTGCTCCAAATGGAAAAAAGAGCTAATGGAAAATTAGGCTAACTTGAGGGATATGACGGAAGGAAAGGTATATATCGTGGATGATCTATCCAAAACAGATAAAGAGATACAAAAAGAAATCGTTGTAATGGGATTTAGAAAACTATATGTGAATAGACAACGGAGGAAATGGGATATTGGAACCGGAAAGTTAGTGCAAATAAAAAATAAAGATAATACAAAAAACTAATTGATAATATCCAAGGCACCAAACGCAAGATGAACAAGGCTATAAATATGGATGATAAACTACAGAATAAACAGATGAACTATAATAAAATAGATAGGAAAGGAAAAAAACGAAACAAAAAAGCAATACAGATGGGAACATGGAATGTAAGAGGAACTTACGAAAGAGCCTTAAAACACACAGTTGAGATATTTAAGGAGTACAAAGTGAGCATAATGGCAATCCAAGGAACGGAACAAAAAGGCAAAATAATAACAAAAATAGATGGTGATATCTTCTTTAACAGCAGTATAGAAAATGGAATGCTGGGAGTGAGGTTTATAGTAAAAGAGAAATAGAAACGTAAAATAAAATTTGCCCTTGAGAAAAATATGAAGATAGCCAGTACGTCTTTTTTATCCAGAAGGAATCAGATCAGAATATATCAAACAATATTAGGACCATCAGTATCATATGCCTGTGAAACATGGGTTACGAATAAAAAGGAAGAGGACAGACTAGGAATATGGAAAAGGAAAATGTTGAGAAAGGTTTGAAAAGAGGAGTGAAAACAGAGGAAAGGAGAAGAAGAACGAATAACAAAAATCCAACGATAACAACATAATAAGAGCACAGAAGGCCGGATGGTTGGGTCATATTAGCGGAATGTCAGAAGACAGATGAATTGAGAGAGTTTCAATGGATGGAACAGATGGCAAAAGGAAAAGGGGCAGACCTAAAACAAAATGGCTGGATGCAGTGGAAGATCTGGAAAAAGTAGGAGCACAGTGTGATGTATTGAACTGTGTATGATTATGATTATAATGTAATTATAGGAACCTGATTAATCGTACGGCAGTCGAATACTGACTGTGTGTGCGGAATGTTGTATGTAGAAAAGAGATGAAATAAATGAAATTGTATAAGTAAAGAAAATAAGTGTTTTATTGAGAAATAGAGAATACCACAAGTGGCGACGAGGACTAATAACGGAAAAAAGGAAATTACTAGTAAGTATACTATAAAATAAATAAATATACTTGAGATAAGTAGGTATGTAATAGTTAGCTAAATATGTTAGTGGTAACTGAAAAGACAAACTGTGACGTAGAATCTAAGCTATACTTGTATAGAGTAATACAGGGTGAAAAAAAAAATTTATGATAGGTATTAAGAAATACTTATCTTAAAAAAAAAGAAAAGAGATGTATCAAGGAATACAAAGGAAAGTAGAGTATAAAGAAATACCTACTATAGAAAGAAACTGTATCAAGAGATACACGTTAAAAGAAAAGAAAGGTATAAAGAAATACCTACAGGTGAAGAACTGAGTCTAGAAATACAGTATAAACGAAAGAAATATTTATTGAACATAAGAATATAATATGTAGAAATACTTCCTCAATGAGAAACTGTATCAAGAAATACAAGATGAATTGAAGGAAGAGCTAGAAAAATGAGGTGAAACAGTATCTAGTTGGTTAGTTCATGTTAATAATAATGATAATCGTCCTAAATTCCCGCTTGAAAATATCTAATACCTCATTTCTTTTTGTTATCGAATTGATATGCGCTTAGTCATATTCGTTTTTATAAAAATACAACACATCATTTACATTTAAAATATTTTCCACTAACTTATTTAATTAACAAAATAAGTAAATGGATTTATATTATTTGATACCAATTAATAACAAAACATTATTAATAATTCAGCTTATAGATTTTGTGAATAAATATAAGTAATGCCTATTTGTCAAATATACAGTGTCTAACAACAATATAGTTGGGTATACCTAAAATAGATAAGGTGGATACCATATAAGGTATTTTGTTGATTGCAGACAATGGCTAACATCCCTTCCCTTGATGGTTTTGATTGTGAGGGAGATTCAAGTTCGGTGGGTTTAAGATGGCAAAAGTGGAAACGAGCGTTAGGTATATACCTAGACGCTGCAATTATTTCTGATCCAAAGAAGAGGAAAGCAAATCTTTTGCACTTTGGTGGCCTTGGTATGCAAGAGATTTTCTATAACTTACCCGGGGCAGATGTGGATGAAGATCCTAGCAACGAAGGATTGGACATCTTTAAAATAGCACTAGAAAAGCTGGACGAGTACTTCTCACCCAAACAGAGTAGGGTGTATGAGAGACATCTGTTTAGACTAATCAAGCAAGACAAAGAAGAAAAATTTGAAAAGTTTCTCGTAAGGTTGAGAAAGCAAGCCGACAAATGTCAGTTTTCAAGTCTAGAAGAGCAGCTTATAGACCGAATCACAGAGAAATGTGCATCGATAGAGTTGAGAAAAAAAATTCTGGCCATGGGTGACGCCACAACATTAGCTCAAATAGTTTCGGAGGCAAATTCAATAGAGACCATTGAAAGACAACTATCCGAGTTTGGGGAAAAACAACCAAACTGTTCAGCATCACTTCCTACAATTAACGCAGTGTCGTATAAGCAGAACCTAAGAGAAAACAGAAAAGACTCGAACACAAAGTTCTGCTCCAGGTGCGGATCCAAAGATGCTAGCCACAAAATTTGCCCAGCAATAAACGTCATATGTCATAAATGTAAATTTAAGGGCCATTTCGAAAGATATTGCAAATCAACAAGAATATTTCGTCCCAGCAATAAACCAGTCTTTACAGGACCTCCGAAGAAGAAATTCAAATCAAGACAAAATGATAACGACGTTCAGAATGTAACTGATGTAGCCAATGACACGGAATACGTATTTCATCTTGATGGCGAGGAAGACACAGTCACCTGTGAAGTAGGAGGCGTCAATATTAACATGCTCATTGACTCTGGAAGTAAGTCCAATATAATATCTGAAAAATCTTGGGAAATCCTAAAGAAATCGGGAATTGTAGTTTCTAACCAAATAAAAAACCCTAACAAAATTCTCTTCGCATATGGAGCGAAGGAGCCCTTAATAATTCTAGGGTCATTTGATGCTAAAATTAAAATTGGTATAAGCCAAAAAAAATGCAACTTTTTACGTAATAAAAAATGGCAAGAAAAATTTGTTAGGTAAGTCAACTGCGATTTCAGTAGGAGTTCTCAAAATAGGCTTGAATATAAGTAATGTCACAGACGTAGGGCCATTTCCAAAGTTTAAAGGCGTGTTGATAAATATTCCAATTGACAGAACCGTTACTCCAATTATCCAGCCATATAGAAGGGTACCCATTCCGCTGGAGACGAAAATAAATGCGAAATTAGATGAACTACTCAAACTCGATATAATTGAGGAAGTCAAAGGTCCATCGGAATGGATATCCCCTATAGTACCTGTCCTAAAGGAAAACGGAGATGTCAGAATATGTATCGACATGCGCAAAGCTAATACTGCAATACAGCGGGAAAATTACCCTCTACCTACAATTGATTCACTATTAACAAAGTTTCGTAAAGCAAAGTACTTTTCACGATTAGATATTAAAAACGCTTTTCATCAAATTGAAATCGGCCCCACATCAAGACATATAACAACATTCATATCTAGCAGAGGTTTATATAGATACAGACGTCTTTTGTTTGGGATAAAAGCTGCACCCGAAATATTTCAAAAAACCATGGAACGAATGCTCCTTCCATACGAAGGAACTGTTAACTTCATTGACGATATCTTAATTTGTGGCACATCAGAATTAGAACATGATAACCGGGTAAATTTCACCTTAAAAGTATTGAAGGAAAATAACGTCCTTTTAAATAAAGAAAAATGTTTGTTTAAAATATCTGAGGTGACATTTTTGGGACATCGTTTATCCCCTCTGGGAATTCGACCTTTAGATAGTTACGTAGGGGTAGTCAAATCATTTAGATCTCCTAAAAGTTTAGACGAGTTACATAGTTTCTTGGGATTAATCAACTTTATTGGCAAGTGGTTACCAAATTTAGCCACCTTGACAGAACCCCTAAGGGTTATTCTAAAACTTAAGCTATCGAAGAACGCGGATATTTCAACATATTGGACGGATAAACAAACCCAAGCTTTTAATAAGCTTAAAATATGCTTATCTCAAATAAAGACACTAGGCTATTATGATCCAAATGATCGAACCCAGGTCGTTGCTGATGCAAGCCCAGTAGGGTTAGGGAACGTTCTTATTCAGTTCGACAATAACGTACCTAGAATTATTGCGTACGGGAACAAGAGCCTGACGGATGTAGAAAAGCGATATTGTCAAACTGAAAAAGAGGCACTTGCCTTAGTTTGGGCAGTGGAACATTTTAAGATGTACTTATATGGTAAGGACAAATTTGAACTCATAACAGACCATAAGCCGCTCGAAACTATTTTTGGTCCTAGATCTCGTCCCTGTGCGCGTATAGAACGTTGGGTTTTAAGGCTTCAGTCATTCAATTTCAAAATAATATATCACCCAGGGAAAACTAATATTGCAGACCCGTTATCTCGTCTTTGTGAGCGTCAAGTACATGAACCATTTGAGAGTCACGACGTAGTGCACCAAATTGTGGCACATTCTTGCCCTATTGCTGTCACAGTGAAAGAAATTAAGGAAAACACAGAATCCGACCAAGAAATTTTAAAATTAAAAGCAGGCGTTGAACAAGATATTTGGAGCGATCCTATCAAATACTGTAAAGTATTTAAAGAGGAATTTTGCCTTAGTGATGGAATTCTTTTAAGAGGTACGAGAATTGTTATTCCACAAAAACTTCGACAACGAGTTCTAGATTCAGCACACGAGGGTCATCCAGGTATTGTTGCCATGAA
This sequence comes from Galerucella calmariensis, assembly GCA_910591675.1. Classification (NCBI taxonomy): domain Eukaryota; kingdom Metazoa; phylum Arthropoda; class Insecta; order Coleoptera; family Chrysomelidae; genus Galerucella; species Galerucella calmariensis. Next base: position 45,330 of record CAJUYG010001385.1, read on the forward strand.
AAGTAGGCTACGAACAAAAGTTTGGTGGCCCAAAATCGACGACCAAGCCGAAAAAATAGTTAGAGCATGCAAGGGCTGCACATTAGTATCGGCTTCTGACCCTCCCTATCCCATGAAAAGGAGACAAATTCCAACAGCTCCGTGGTTAGACGTGGTCATAGACTTTATGGGTCCACTACCTAACGGGAAATATCTTTTTGTCATTATAGACTACTTTAGTAGATATAAAGAAATTAAAATTATGGGAACTATAACATCTACAACCACCATTAACGTCCTTAAAGAAATCTTCTCGAGGCTAGGGTTCCCGTTATCAATTACGTGTGATAATGGCAAGCAATTCACAAGCGAAGAAATAAAATCATTCTGTAGAGAAAAAGGCATTAAAATATACCACTCGATCCCATACTGGCCTCAGATGAACGGAGAGGTAGAACGACAGAATAGGGATATCCTTAAACGGTTGAAGATAAGTCAAGGCCTTAGGACTAATTGGCATGAAGAGCTGGTAAATTATCTCATGATGTATAACAGCACACCACATGTAACTACGAGAAAGACTCCTAGTGAACTATTTTATCGGCGCCAATTCAGACACAAACTACCTAGCGTCACAGATAACCAACATAGCGTTTTCGACGATGAGACAATTGATAGGGATGGTATACAAAAAGAGAGAGGCAGAGAAAACGAGAATAGAAAACGGAAGGCAACCAATAATACGGATATAAATATCGGCGATAAAGTTAATCAAAAAAATTTAATCAGGCCAAATAAAGTAACTCCAGACTACGATCCTACCCCACACACTGTAATAGAGAAACAAGGAGGAGATGTTACAATTCTAGACTCTCAAACAGGTCAGCAATTAAGGCGAAATATAGTTCACCTAAAAAAGATAGAGGGTCAGTGGCGAATAGCAAATAATGATAATGATAAGCGAAACTAACAAAAGGAACATGATATTATAATAATATACAAGTATACTCATTTCTTCACAGGTGCAAACGAACAAAACAATACTTACCTCTTCTAACAGTTGATGGAAGATCAGGATAAGGATAGCGTTAGGTAATTAGTTAGATTTTGTTTTATATTTATTCTTGTTTATAATTATGCTTATTTTTATATTCATCATTATGCTTGTTAATTTGTTGATTGTTATCATTGTTAAACTGACCGAATAAATATGTTTGTTAATTTAGATTAAGTTTCCATCCCTACTAGGTATTGGGTGTAGATTAGTTAAAATAAAACTAGATATTGGTATATGCATTGTATGGATATTATTCATGTTTTGTCAATAAAAAACAAAGGAAGAGATGTGATGTATTGAACTGTGTATGATTATGATTATAATGTAATTATAGGAACCTGATTAATCGTACGGCAGTCGAATACTGACTGTGTGTGCGGAATGTTGTATGTAGAAAAGAGATGAAATAAATGAAATTGTATAAGTAAAGAAAATAAGTGTTTTATTGAGAAATAGAGAATACCACACACAGTAAAAACAGAGGAGAACGAATGAATAAAGAATTTCTATCGTTATACAAAAAACTAACGATAACAAATATGAGAGCACAGAGGGACAAATGGTTGGGTCATATTAGCAGTATGTCAGAAGACAGATGGGTTGAGAGAGTTTCAATAGATGGAACAGGTGGCAAAAGAAGAAAGGACAGACCCAAAAAAATGGCTGGATGCAGTAAAATATCTGTAGGACCACAGAACTGGCAATGCGAATCATTGAATAGAAGAAAATGAAGAGAAAAAGTGAAGAGAATTGAAGCCAAGTGCCAATTAGTGCCTTCTATCAAAAAATTAACAATACTATCTGATTTCTCCACCCAAAATAATTAACAATTCGGTATTTTCTAATCATAATAAAAAAAGGTGGAACGTATCGCGAGACACACGGTAGGAACTTTAGTTCCTTATAAGCAAAAATTATGTAATACATCTGACGTTATAGATAAACAATTTGCATATTCCTCGGTGGTCGAGTAGTAAGCAAGCCAGACTCTCACACGGTAGACCCGGGTTCGATTCCCCGTGAAGGAGTTTTTTTTTTATATTCAATTTTATTTTTAAATAATTATTCCGCTTGATATTAATAACGACAACAGCTAGACGTTTGGAATATTTAACAGAATATTCATTATTATAGATAATGGTACGGTACCCTTCATGAGGGAGTCCGACTGGCAACATCTACTTGTAACAGCATCGTATATTTGAAAAGGGATACCGTAGCATTATACAAATTGGACATTCAAGAACTGTACGTTTACCATAAAAATATTAGTGGAAACATAAAATTGAATTGTTAAATTTTCAATTTGAAGTTATATTACAGTTTATAGAAATTTTTATTTTCTAGATTTTTTCTTAAGTGGGTCGTAGAAAAAATATGCTGTTCGACTCGTGTGGATTGTCCTTATCGCACTTGAACAATTGAGCACTCCGCCTACGGCGTCGTGCTCAAACTTCGTCCTCGTGCGATATGGCCATCATATCCACACTAGTTGCACAAACTACTGTTTCTATCAAAATATGCCCTTTTACATTTAAAAACAACCTGCCAAATGTCAAATTATTTTATCCATCCATTTTAAAGTAATCGAATTGAAACATTCAAGTTTTCAAAATTTCAACACCCTGTATTTCGAAAAGTAAATGTGCTAGACCCCTTAATCCTCATATCATTTTGTCCAATTTTACGAGAGGAATCAACATGCAAACGTTGTAATTACCCTTAACGTTCGAGATGCTTATACCATTTTTTGCGCGATCGTATTGAAATAACTTCCAATTAAAACAATTTAAATTTCTTCGAAATGAACGAAAGGTCAAAAGTGACATTTATACTTCTCGATCAGTTTAAAATATATTTTGCATTTTGGTGAAATTGTTTTTATGCTATTTATTACTTTTCGACGTCTGAACGGTAAGTAAATCACTTACCGACGTGTTAAACTTAGAAACCAGTAAACACAACCGATGCTGTAAATAAACAAAAAAGATCAATCGCGCAAAAAAATTATGGAAATGATGGCGAAAATTTATCCGAACAAATTCAAGTAGATCACCATTACTGCGAATACCAGATTTGCATAGAATTTTAATATAGCATCGGTGGTTCAGTGGTAGAATGCTCGCCTTCCACGCGGGCGGCCGGGTTCGTATACGAGAGAGAGACTCAGGAAAGAGCACACGTACGCAAGCAAGGCACATAACGAAGCAACGTAACATAACGTAACGTAACGGTCAGATCTTTTGCGTCGCGACCCCCGGTCGCTCAAACATAACCTGACGTAAAGAACTAAAGTTCCAAAAAGTCCAAATTTGTATAATATGATAAGAAAAGACAGAACAGGACAACGTCTGTCGAATTCGCTAGTATTATACAAAATACAATCGTGGTGATGCAGTTACACACTGAAGTGTCCATCAGTATCCCGTTAATTTGGAGATTCGTCATAACAACGGACAAAATTAGACTGACCAGCTCATATCGGAAATATAGCAAACCAACAGACCCCTAAAGAAACCAATTTCTTTGTTCCGTGTTCCGTGACTACTAATGATCGTGGTTAGTGGTTTAACATAACAGTTTTGTCGAAACACGGACTGTGTAACTATGCCTTAACGTAGTAAAAATATGCACGCGTTATCCGCTTAGTCTCTTTGATCTTATCATTCCGACGCAAATGTAGACATTATTTGCTCGGATTAATTCTAATTAACAGTTCATCAAAGACCTGAATAAATGCAGTAATACTAAGCAAATATAATTTCAACCAAGAATGTTGAACGTGCATGCATAGCGTTGAAACAAAATTAAATATTACCTCTACAACTTCATTTATTTATGTAAAAAAAACACAGTAACGGAAGAAAAACAGTCCACAATGTAATTTGAGTGCTGTTCTCATTCGGTACATATCTACTTTGAAAATAAAACAAAATTGTTTTGACAAATATAACATCCACAACTAATTTATTTATGTAGTTGTGTATCCAGAGCTCAAAACATTTTATCATGTATTTCTATGTTATGCCATTTGGCAATCCTCCATATGAAGCAATAAAACAGGTAATAGTTGAACGGTTATAAAAAAAATGCTGAGCACGAAAAATGTTTCATTTATTTTTTCAAAAATTGGATCTTCTGTTATAAGAACCTGAATCGGGGAGTCATCCGAGCATTTTGGTCTTATTCTCGAAGATAATTTGAGGTGTTTTATGCTAAATTCTAGAAATTATCACAAATTGCAGAGTTTACATCATTATCATTGATGTAATTTATCCCCCAATTCGTGGAACTAGTTGAGTTACATAATAGCTATTTATGCAACCAGTTATGAAATTCGTCATTTTGTGTAACGCGTGCTTGAATGTGGAATATAAAATATAAAATTTCAAAAGTGATTTATATTGTAACGTCATCATCCTCTCTTTCCTCTTGTTATATCTCAATATTTATATTGTTTATTTAATTGTTGTTTATATATAGTTTAAAATTTGTCATTTTCTTGTTGATATGTATTGTTCAATCAGTGTTAGTCTTATATTTTATTGAGTATTTTATATTTACGGGCATTGGTGGAAGAGCAGGAAAGGACTACTCGTCTGAACCTGAACCAATCTAGCCATTTATCCACATCAGTTGGAAACATTCGAAAAATTGTCGCTATTTTGTAATGTTCATCCTACACTATATTGTGTTTCTGTTATATACCTAATGTAGATAATAAATGTATTATTATTATAATTATCATTCCAAATATGCACTTGCTCAGCACTTGCTGGTAATGTTCACCTATCCCGAGCGTGTGTGAACGCAAATGGGATTAGGCTCGGAAGTCACATATTTAGAAATTTACGGACAGTGTGACGGGTATTTAGAATGGCAGCCTTCTGCAGATCGATGTATGTATTTTTGTGAAGACCTAGTTTGGTAAGGCTTTCTTGTAAAGTTCTGGGAATAAGTCCCGTAGATGAAACGATGATCGGTACCACCTCTATTTTTTCTGCATGCCACATCTGTCTTGCCTCAATTGCAAGATCAGTGTATTTTGCAATTTTGCAATATTGTTATTATTGGGTACAGCAGCATCCACCAGATAAACCGAGTTAGCTTTTTTATCCACAACTACAATATCAGGTTATTCGTCACCCGTCTATCAGTGATAATTGACCTATCGTAGTATAGTCTATAATCAGCATTCTCTAGCACCGGATTCGGATGGTACTTGTAATATGGGGTGTAGGTGTTAACTAATTCAAATTTGTTGGCCAACTTCTGATGGATGATGTTGGAAAGTTGATTGTGCCTGCGTAGGTTATCAATGTTAGCTAAGGCTGAACATCCCGACGTTATGTGTTGTATCGTCTCTGTTGTTTGTTGGCACTTTCTGCACTTGTCCGTTGCCATGTTTGGATCTTTTATGACAAATTTCTTGTAATTGTTTGTATTAATTACTTGGTCTTGAATTGCCATCATAAATCCTTCTTCTGGAAATAATGTTCCATCAGATAGCCACTTATTTGATGCTTCCTTGTCGATATGAGGTTGATTGAGGTCGTGATGATGTCGACCACGAAGCGTTTTCTGAGCCCACTCTACCTGTTTGTCAAAATCTGTAACGATTTCAAGTTTCATATCAGGGCTCACAAGATTTATTTATTATTATTTATTATTATTATTATTATTAATACCACACGAGAGTTCGATAAATTAGATAACAATTCTCCAGGCCTTTTCTCAAACTTATTGCCATTTCGCAATACTCACTCATGTCCTTCGGGATCTCGTATCTATTGCCGGGCATCAAGTTTACTAAAATCAGTCAAATTATTTTCAATTTATTCTCACTTTCTCACGATATTACTACAGAGTGAATATTATAGTAATATCTTCTACATGATAAGGGCCTTCTAACGATTGGGTATGCCGATGACATCGTCGTCGTTGTTGTTGGAAGGCACATTACCTTTCTCAGGGATCTCATGCAAAGGGCTCTGAATAGGGTACATGGGTGGTGTAACAAACACGGACTTGCAGTAAATCCTGCCAAGGCTGAGATAGTTGTTTTCACCAAGAAGAGAGGTATAAGACCTGAGGGTCTACATCTTGGTGGAGTACCACTACCAGTGGTTCAACAGGTGAAGTATCTAAATCACTGACATGGAAGGCTCATCTTAATAGTCGCCTAATCAAGGTGACAAACACGTATTGGGCTTATAGAAGAGCCATTGGTCCGAGATGGGGACTGACCCCCAAAACGATCATATGGTTTTATAGAGTGATTATGCTGCCTATGCTCACATATGCGGCTCTGGTCTGGTGGCCAAGGGTAACCTTGGTCACGGCTAGATCGCAACTGACACGCCTTCAAAGGGTTGTTAGTCTGGGGGCAACTGGCTGCATGAGGCATACACCAACTGCTGCGATGGAAGTGATCCTTGGTCTTCGGCATCTTCACCATGTGATCGAGGCTGAGGCGGGGAGTGCTTTCCTGCCCTTGAAGCGTCTGGAAGATATTCTAGTTCTGGCTCGAGCGTCTGACGAATGCTTGCGCAAATACTACTTCGCAACCCCATACAGGGCTATGATCCGGGACAGAGAATCCTGGGATAGAGAGACGAATACACAGCCTCATGGGACTGTCTGGTTCACAGATGGCTCATACTCTGGTGACAGAGCAGGGGCTGGAATTTACTAAAGGAACCCAAGGACACAAATCTGTATACCATTGGGTGATAGTGTATCTGCATATCAGGCCGAGACTTACGCTATCTTGGAATGAGCGCAGATAAACCTAGACAGAGGTTATGTGGATCGACGCATAACCATATACACCGACAGTCAGGCAGCAATTAAAGCCCTGAGTGGATATACCATCAACTCAGGACTTGCTGATCTTGCAAGTCGGAACGCAGTGCGGCTAGAATGGATTCCGGCCCACTCTGGTTTTGAAGGCAACGAAATGGCGGATGCACTGGCTGCGGAAGGGGCGGCAGCTCCTTTTTGCGGCCCGGGTCCGACCCTCGGCCTAACAAAACAAACAATACGCAAGGGGACGAGGAAGTGGCTGAGGAACCAGCACCTCGCTCATTGCAATGCTCTGCCTAGGGTCCTAGACAATCCAAACTTCTACTGAAGGGATGGACTGATGGACACGCTGGGGCAGCTATTGAACTACCAAGGAGTAGGTAGGTAGGAGTAAAGGTAAGTTCCCTATGTAGGGGTTGCGACATGACTGATGAAACGTCAGTCCATGTTCTCTTAGAGTGTCTACACTGGGCTGTATTATGCAGGCGGAGTCCCTGTCATGGCCCCTGGAGACACAAGCAGGCATCCACTGAAAAATGAAGGGCTCGGCTTCATGGATGTCTAGCTAGCAGGAATGGCACATTGGGCCCGTCAGTGGCCTCAGTGCCGGAACCATGACTTTAGTTTGGCTAGGCCAAGGCTCGCCTGCACATTCTGTGGTAGTAGTATCTTCTAATAGATACATATTGGGATTTGGAAGAGATAATGTTAAAATCGCTTTTTCATGCCTGGATATTTCATGGACAATTTAGGGTACGTTTTGCTAACGTGTGTGTGATGCGCTGTGTATTGGTGGAACAATACCGTAGTAAGTATTGAAAAGTGCGAAGAATGAAAACGATGAATGGAAAATATGAACGCCGCCTACTTACGAAGTCTGTCGATATTCCCATATCAGAATTAAGAGATGATATAGAATGCGCGAAAATTTATATTTAACCCACCATGACACGCGCCTTTTTTCTTAACGTCGTTACATGCGTGTGAGCGTTTCCCTCACCTACATCAATTCCACTAATAACTTTGATGAATAAATATATCAGCATGCATGAAATAACATAATATGTTTAAGTACATTTACATATAAAAAAAGTCTCATGAACCAACCAACTTTTATTTATTTAACAAAACAAAATAAAAGGAAATTAAATAAAAAATAATTCATAGATCAAAAGTTTTCAAAGATACGAGTACATCTACTCCGATTCTTCCTCTCCTATTTCCCAGGATGTATACAAAGTTTTTGTGTGTTCCATGCAAATTGGCTTTCCACAATTTGGTTTGCAACACTTTGTCTTAGTTTTAGGGCAGTAGGCACATTTATTAGTTGTTGGTTGCATTTCTAGAGGCTGTGCTTCATCTCGAATCCCCAAATGATCCCTAATTTGCCAGCTCTTCTTAAGGGGTCCGCTCACTAGGAAGGAAGCGCGAAGGCTTGAATGCGCGTGTTACGGGGTACAGTGAAAATGTTGTGTGTATAGCTTTCCACCGTTCGAAATTTGGAATGCGCAATCCGCTTGGTCGGAATCAGGATAGTTTTGATTTTTAGCGTGTGCAGTGCTCATCGTACGGGAATGAACGACGAAGAACGAAAGTGTATGTGCAACAAGTCTGTGCACGTTTCATATTTTTACCAGTACTGTGTTGGGTTCAGTATTTTTATATTGGACATTTTTTCCAAAAAGTGAATGATCGAAGAGTAATGTCGAAAGATTTCATAACTGAATTTCTAGAACTTTACAGAAGTTATCCCTGTTTATGGCAAATAAAACATAAAGAATACAACAAAAATTTCAGATCTTCGTAGCTCCTTGCAGTTGCCAAAACTCGTAATGTAGCAGTGAGTTTTTCATGTGGCGTTATAGCTTGCCGCATACGAGTGTTTACTTTTTGTATTGAAGAAGCTACTAGAGAAAATAATTCAAAGTACGTGTATTGATTCATTATCAAGTTATTATGCCAATCTGAGGGATCCAGTCGCAATGTCTCTAATAGATTAATATGAGAATACGTAGCCCGCTTTTGTAACCAAGTCTTCACCCATTTTGACCGAGGTTTTCGTTCAATAATACACTTTTCCTTAATATTGTTACGAGCTCACTGATTCAGAAGCCGGTCCTGTCGCAAACTATGAATGCGACCTTTCTAGAAAGGTTCTTTCGCAGGTGATATTCAGTCAGACTGTTCTCGAAGCGTACCAGGCCATACAATGGTTTATCGAGAATGTTCTCGAATTATAAGGTATACGCAGAGGTGGTATATTCAAGAATTTTCTAGAGCTGCAAATGACTATATATACGCGGGTTTTCGAGTGAGTCGAGGAGCTGTTCAGTATACAGTGAATCGGTAAACAGTTTCAGTATACAGTGAGTGAACAGATAGTGAATATAAATAGTGATGAAGATAAATTAGGACAAATATTATACCGAGTGTAGATAAATTAATAGACATTAAGTAGTGTGTATATAAATTAAGTTTATTATGGTGTGTAAGTGTTTCTTCAATAAATCAATAGTAACTAGCCATAGTGAGCGTTTAATCTTATCCCACGTTAAAAACTGTTTAAATAAATAAGAAAAACATTACAATAACTACACACACCACTGACATTAACATAAGATCTTTTTTCGACGTCATGTCACGCTTGTCATACATCCTCACTCAACAAGCAAAAGTATCTGTGTGTGGAAAATATGAAAATACACGTTTACTTTACAGTCAACATGCAGATACTTGCTGTGCATTATTCCTTCCTAGTGAGTGTGTTTCGACAATTTTATTGCGAAAAAAAAATTGTGAGCGATTCGCTCATAGCGCGAGTCATGGCGGGTTAATACCAGAAAATTTGTAATTTCTGGAATAAGTTTTTGGGGAGTCTTGATATATGTATGGCTTATGTACTGGGTTTTTCATTATAAATGTCCCAGCCCCTACCATAGTTATTATTGTATAAACAAAAAAAAATTTCAAATAAAAGTTGTGTTGTTATAAACTAATTTTATTATAACGTTAACAAAAGTACAACGGCGTGCGTAGTTTAGGGGACACAAAAAAATTATTCGTTTTCTTAAATGAGACACCCCATATATTATTGAATTTTTGAGAAGATGTTCTTCTTCTGATTTCAAAAATATACCATGTCATACCCCTATCTCACACCGTTCTTTAGATATTAAATAAAAGTTTTGGTCAACATTTAATTAAAATTACAAATAATAGATAACGAATATAACAGAGATAACTTTACAATTATAAATAAATAATAACTTATAAAAGTTGTTCGAAGTGTCCACCATTATTTTAAATACATAATTGAAAACGTCTGATTATATTTTGAATTTTATCAGAAATGGCTTGATTGTTTACATTTAGATTATTTATTTCTAATTGAATTCGGTTTTTAATGACTTGAATACAGTCATTATTATTATTTATTATGTCTTTTAAAAACCCCCAAAAAAATTAGTCCATAGGGGCTAGATCCGGACTGTTAGGAGGCCATAATATGGTTCCATTATTCCCTATCCACACTTGAAATACATTGTTCAAATGCTCTTTAACAGGTAGGACATTATGCGGAGCTGCCCAATCTTGCATCCAAATCATATCCTGAAATTGAACGTCCAAAAGATTATCTACAAGAATATTTTCAACTTCAGGAAGAATCATTTCCAGATAGGTAACTCCAGTTAAATTGAAATCTTAAAATATGGGTCCAACAATTTTGTTTCTGAAAATTCCACACCATACACTAAGAGTTTTTCTTCCAGATTTTTTTATTGGTTTTATCAATCTTTTTCTATTCTACTTGTTTTCCCATGACCTACGATTTTTCCTATTAAAAACTCCAGCCGTAGAAAAGGACGATTCATCGGTCCATAATATTTTAGACAAATAATCAGGATCTTCATCTTACTTTTGGAGCATTTGACGGCAAAACTCAAACCTTTTTTTCCTTTTATGAGCCTATGTCAAAACTTGTATGGGTAAAATTTTATATGGTTTGTAATTGTTAGTTTTCAACGTACGTTGTATTTTAGAGTAACTCATATTCAAATGAGCTGCTGCATTATTTATACTACATTCAGATTTTTTGAAAAATAATATAGTGTTTCAAAAAAACTTCTCAAGAATACCTACAAGAGGGCTTACCTTCGAAATAAAGCAGTATATCTAATTGATCTTCGTTGTTTTCATTAACTAGTCGCCTTTTTCTATTGAAACCACCGATAATATTTACCTGTTGGTAAATACTAAATACGTCTGAACGTATTGTCAGCGGGTGTTGGACGATTTGGATACAACTCCCTGTATGCTCTTTGCGCTGCATGTTTATCTTTGTTATTTTCTATATAGCAAGTGAATATTTGAATTTTTTCTCCTACAATGTAAACCAATAACGATGACATTTAATAAACATGACAGTTGTGATTTTCATAGCTTTTCTTTGATAATATTGACTTTTCAATATTTATAGTATTATTTATCCTTTAATATCTTAAGAACGGTGTAAGACAGGGGTATGATATGGTATATTTGTAATGATATTCATTATTTTAGATATTTAGTAATATATATTTCACA
>CAJUYG010001385.1:57869-73684 GCA_910591675.1 Galerucella calmariensis
CGCATTTTGGAGACATTCAAAATATACCGCAATCATATCAACAGCTTCATCATTTGTAAAAGGCATTTTATTGGTTTTGAGGCCTCACTGGTGTGTGCAACAAACACAAATTACACTGTATCTATAAGTATAACTCCAATATTTGTTGACAAGTTGATTTTAGGCATTTGTTTTTCCTCCAGGGCCTACTCTTCATGTTCTGCCTACCTTGCACTTGAATCTTATATGCATTGATTATTATGCCCCTACACGTATATTTTAAATTTTCAAACTAATAATACTTTTATTATTCAATGAAAAATTATTATAAAATCATGGAATTTCATCATTGATTCAAAGACAAATGAATAAAAATAAATACTGAAGTCTTTTTGAAATTGTATGATAAGTAGTTTTCTTCCTTCGATATTTCAGGTCGGGAACTAGATATCGAGATACGGTTTTCACTAGCCTATTTAGTATCATTTCACTACATTTTTATGGAAAGAAAGTCATACTATTGCATTTAATTTTTTAGAGAATTTTGTAATATTCTGTTATTATATCAAAAAACGCGCTCTAGCGGCATCACTGAGAATTACATATATCATAGGTAGTATGAATTTCATGGAGCAATGAATGCTTTTTCCAACAAGACCAAGTTTTTTGAAATCCGTTCAGTCGTTTAGGAGATACAGCCGTTTATTTAAAAAAAACATTGAATCGCCCCCCACCACTTTATTTAAATAGATACGTAAAAAAGTTTGGGACAAAAATTACTCGAATAAAGCTCAACTTTGTAGAGCATATACTTTTTCGGTACATTCACAGGGTAGATTTCAGTGAAAAATCACTTCAAAAGTTTAAGATGACGGTTACGCCCTCTGGCGGCCATCTTGTTAACCTGAAAATAATTTCCAGGATTTTCTTTTGGCCATTTTAGTCACCACATTTTTTACTGCAAGTCTGTACGACGAATAGTTTCCGAGATACAGCACTGCATTCTCATCTGGCCACCCTGTACATTGTGTACATGCAGGTGAAAAATATGGATTTGTTCTTCAAACGGATCTTTTATTTTCGTCAAATTCGACGGATTATCACGATGCTATAAATACGGAGATGTTTGTGAAATGGTTGAAAAATAAACTTTTACCATTTATTCAACATAATTAATCATACATGATGCAACAAGATCAAAATTATGAAGTACCTACATTCACGATTAACATACTATAGGTATAATCATTGATAGGAAGATATAGACGAATATATTTTATCATTTCAAATTTTGAATACATGGAAAAAAGTCATGAGCTCGTTTCCACAACTATTCTGACGTTTTCGGTGAAACATTTAATTCTGTTACGTCCGCAGGTTGCTTTAAGTCAGGAGCTATCAAGACCAATATCACTCCTACTTCAATTCAATTTTGTAATTGATGTAAATTCATGAGTAATACCTATGAAATAATACTTCGCTTACAAAAACGTGGTTAAAATCAAACTGACATGACATTTTATCGCGTCTGTTGAATTATAATTTGAACTACCCCTCTTTGAATTTACCATTTCACTTGGACTAGACACGAAATAATAAAACCGCTAATGATAAAAATTGAAATTTTTTTTTTTTTATTGAAATAGGTACATCCTAATATACAGCAACATTAATATAAAAAAATAATTGGAAAAAAACATATCCACAATATTTGTTTATAAGTACCAACCACATTATTAACATACAAAATATAATGAAATAATTAATTAAAAATAAAAATACACAATAATAGGTATCATCATTTGGTATCATCGTAATGGTCTCTTAAATGGTTTAATAAATTCTTTTTAAACAGAATAAGACTTGTAGAAGACTTTACATTTTCAGGTAGACTGTTGTAATTAATAAATCCTTTAAAAGTTAATGTTTTAGTATTAAATGTTTTTGTTTGATTATTTACATATAAATTATTTCTTATTCTAGTATTATACTGGTGAATTTGATTATTGAAAATTATAAATCTGTCAAAATATGCAGGTAGAAGATTATGTAACATTTTGTAAATATATATCATCGTTAAATATGTGAGTCTGCGTTCTATAGATAACCATTCTAGAGTATCCAGCATTAAAGATATCGGGGTACTCCTGTCACATCTCAAAATAATCCTCATTGCTCGATTCTGTAATTTCTGTAGTGTTCTCATTTTGTTTAAATCAGATGTGTACAAGAGAGTGGGACAATATTCGAAATGTGGTTGAATAATAGTCTTATATACTGTTATTCGTGACTGCATAGTTAAGTGCTGAGACACTCTCGTGAAAAAATACAATTTTTTCAAAATTTTTTTCTGCATGTAATAAAAATGGCTATTCAGTGATAAATGATTGTCTAACATAAATCCTAAATATTTAAACTCAGTAACAAACTCAATTTTGTCATTATCAATTTTTACTTCAATTTGCTTTAAATTTAATTCTCTGTATTTAAAAGGTGTAGTAAGTATCATAGCCTTTGTTTTGTTAACATTTAGTTTTAATTTATTAGTTTTTAAATATGTAGAAATATTGTTTAAGGCTTTATTCATTTTTTGGATAGCTTTATTTAGATCTCTATCACTTACCGACGCTAGAGCATCATCAGCAAAATCATGTTCATAATCACATTCACTACATTTGTTGATATCATTAATGTAGACCAAGAATAACAATGGCCCTAGAATACTTCCCTGGGGAACGCCATGGTTTACAGCGATTGCTGTTGAAACATAATCATTAATTTTGGTTACCTGCTTTCTACCTGTGAGGTAATCACTGATCCATTCAAGTACTTTTCCTTTTATGCCATATTTTTTCAATTTTTTGATTAATATTTCACGATTAACAGTTTCAAACGCACGTTTCAGATCTAAAAATACTGCTACAGTGTACATGCCTTTACTCATTTTATCTTTCCATTCAGTGACAGTAAGCTGAAGTGCGGATTCGCATGAATGGTTGGATCTAAAACCAGACTGGTTGGTGAAAAGTATATTTTTTTTTATTGAAATATTCCAGCAACTGTTGATAAACAACTAATTCCAACAACTTTTCAGCACAGGGTAACGTATTAATTGGACGGTATTCATCAGATTTGTTTGTGTTAGAAACTTTTTCGATAGGCGTAACTGTACTAGTTTTTAAACTATCTGGAAAACTACCGTTTTGTAAAGAGGTATTTACAAAATGACACCACACATGTCCAATTACTTCGAAGCTACTCTTTATAACTTTGCTCGATAGTGCATCTACCTGCGACCCTTTGTTTGCTAAATTGGATACAATTACTTTCAATTCTTGAAGTGTTAGTACTTTAAAATCGCTAAAACCATCTTCATCAAAGTAGTCAATGTGGCAGGTAAACCCGACATCTTCAATACCAGATATAATATCCTCAATACTTTCCACAAAAAAGGTATTGAAATAATTAGCTAATTCCTGTTTTTCTCTAATGAGAACTTTTTGATCATCATGTTCAAATTGAATACCATTATCAAAGTAACTAGTAAACTGTTTTGGATTGATTAATTTTTTCAAAGTTTTCCACATTAAACGTGGATTATGCCTGTTGCTATCAATCTCATTGAAATAAAATTGATTTTTCTTTACCTTAATAATATTTACAACAGCATTACGTTTATTTTCATAATTTTGCCAATTGACATCATTAGCAATTCTTTTAAATAACTTGTAAGCAGAATCTCTCTCTTTACTTAACTTTCTGATTTGACCATCATACCACGGCAGATCTTTTTCATAAAAAGTTATTGTTTTCAAAGGCGCAATATCGTTTAAAATGTTTTCACAATTTTCTTTAATATTATTATAAACCTGGTTTATATTTGTATTGTTTAATGAAAAGTTACAATCTATTAAATTTAAGTTGATATTGAATAAATCTGTCTCTGTTAATTTCCTAACAATTTTTGTTTGTTTGTTGCTAAAATCAATTCTTTCACTATAAAAACATTTAATAGATATTAAAAGGTGGTCTGTGATTTTAGGTTCATCCAAAACAGTTGCTACAGTGTTACTCCAATTAGTTAATACATAGTCAATTAATGTCTTACTGTTATTAGTAATTCTTGTGAAATTTGTTACTTTTTGAGATATACCATATGTATTGAAAAGTTCTTTAATCTTTTTGACATAAAATTCATCAGATAAAAAATTCAAATTAAAATCACCGACTAACACTGTGCGAAAGTTTTTACAAAACATTTCTTCACAAATATTTTCCAAATGATCCAAGAATGTAGCATGGCTTGCACTTGGTGAGTGATAAAGACTACCTATTACCCATTTTATACCACAATATGTAATTGAGATAAACTTACACCAATAATTTTTTCTGTGAATAAATGTTTTACAATGTGAAAATTTAATTCCTTTCCGTATATAAATAACAATACCTCCTGTGTGTCTAGAGTCTGAATCACATCTAACAAGTGCATAATTATTAATTTCCAATTCGAAGTTGTTGATGTCAGCTGTTGTTCTGGATTCACTAAGTAGAATCAATGCAGGATTGTAATAGCAAACGTCTGCTATTAATTGAGTTTTATTTGCTAATAAACTTTCAATATTCAAATATACTATGTCTGAGTTATATTCTAGTTTAGAGGAGTTTGGTTTTAGTTTTTTGAATTATTTTGTACAATCTGTTTACTGACAATTTTAGGAACACCATTTATATATTTTATACATTTTGTATCATCACCTGAATTAACAAATGAGTTCAATCTTACCTTTAATTGCTTATAATAATTTCTCTGTTTAACTGTTTGATCGGAATATATTTTAAGTGAAGGAACCTTATCCGTAATTTTATTTCGGTTCTTTAATACCTGTTTTACAGTTTCGTTTGAATCTAGCTCAACTTTCAATGGACGGCTTTTTCCTCCCTCATACTTTCCAACTCTCATAACTTTAAAATGCAGAATATTGCCATCTATATGTGAGAATAGCTTCTTAATTGTATTTTTTTCATCTTCAATTCTTTCATTTCTGTTAGTAATAGAGGATTCATTCACATGAAATATAATAACGTTGTTGGCTCGTCTTCTTCTTTCTTCCATTTCATTTATGAATTCTTCCATATCAACCTTCTCTCCACTATTTTTGATATTGCTTAGTTCATCTTCCATGGATTTATTTTTTTGCTTTAAAGTATCTACTTCTTGCTTCAAACTTTTAACATCATTCTTAATATCATCCAGTTGTCTAAGTAGTAATGGAACTCTCTTGAATGCCTGACGACATTCAGGACAAAAGAAAATCAGGGATCTATTCTGTAGCACAACTGCACGCACTTCAGAAGGTGCTAAATTTGTACAGTTTTCAGTTGCATGCAAAACTACATGACAGCTATCGCACCTTACTATTTTCTCTTTTTCATTAGTTGCATTTTTGCATGTTCCACATTTATCCACCATTTTTACTTTGGATAGATAAAATTAGCATTAATAAAATTGGTACGGCACTGGATCTCGAGGAAACGTTGTAGCTGGTTTGTATAGAATCCTTATCTTAGCAGGTTTTTGTTTCTTTGGTTATTTTCAATTAATATGTATAAGCTTTTACCACCACATAAATCCAATTTTTATTACTTTCAACTGCATTTAACGTTCAAACTACATAAACTGTCTTGGAGATTCAGTGATCCTGAGCATTTTGGCACCAAATTTGCTACATTAAACTCGTTTTTAACCGATGAAAAACACAAAAACCAGGAGCACAAACAAACACGTCTATATCTCTTGACGTCTACATTAATGAGAAATAAGTGGCTAAATATCCTCGGTATAATTACGGCTGGTACTTGTATGGGTGACAACTAGGAAAACCTGATCCCTGATCCCAAGTATCCCCACGGATCCCAACTACAGCCTACACTATGGGAAAGTTTAATTTTACCAGCAGTAGTAGTACCATTTTCTCGGCTTTCCAACCTGAAATCAGAATTCGTTGTGTATATTTGCTTATAGAAAATTTATTTTTATGTTTTTTAACCGGTTCAGAAGGCACATTTTTTTATTTTTTCTTCATGTGGTCGTAGATAAAGTTTTGTATGACACTTGTGCGTGAAGTACTTTTGCTGCGCACTCGTTGCGAAAAAATATAACTTCACGCACTTGTATAATAAATAACTAATTTGACACTTGGTACTTAATATACTATTATTTTATCATGTTATTGCATGTTACCAGTTTTATTAATATCACAATAGATATTTACGTAATTAGTTATGAAAAGAGCGATATTGTTCAACAAGCGTAATATTTACCACAACGAGCTCCAGCGAGTTCTGCAAATTACGCGATTTGAACAATGTCGCTCTCTTCATGACGTGTTTACCTACATACATTAAAGTGGATTCAAATGGTGTTAGAAGTATTGTTACTATGATGTATTCACCCAGAAAATTGACTTACTTCAAATAACTGTGTAATAACCGAATAATGTTGTTTTAGATTATCCTTTGAAACTCATGTGGTATCTCTATGTTGAAACATAAACAGTTAAAGTGTATCTATTGTTAATGTGATGACCCATATTTTCAATCCCTTTGAAGGAAAAAGCCGCCAAATGGCGTGCATAAAATTGTTTTATAAATTCGAATATTGTGAAATAATGCTTTTCAAATGTAATTCAAATTAATATAGTGGATTAAAATCAACCTGCATAAAATTTGTGATACAATTCAAGGTCATCACATTAACATTAGTTATACTATACGTAAAGTTTTTACATAACTACTTTTCATAACTGATATATTATGAAGGTTATGAAAAATGTGACGTTACCTAACGTCAAGGAGTGACATTTGATATCACATTTGATAGCGGAATTAGATAAATATATAAGATGCCTCGGGTTTCCACAGGAACTATAAAATATGTTGTTAATTAATGATTGAAACATGACAACATTGACATTATGCCTTCACGCTAATAACAGTTTGTGGTAATCTCGGGACACACGGTAGTAACTTCAGTTCCTTTTAAGCATTAATAAAAATTTTTGAATCAATAAATAAATACACATATTAATATAAGAATCCATTTTACTTTGGATGGAACTTCATTTAACAAAAATATACAGTGGTATTGATTATAAAAATCTTCTCATTAAGTTGATTGGCACAAACTACCTACATATTAAGTATTTAAATCTAGTCAGTGCATTCGATCATTGAAATAATAGGTCTATGATAACTGAAATATGAGATGTACTTTCCAAAATATTCACTTTGCACTTATGTTATATTATACACTCTACACACTTTCACTAATTCCTAAAAATTATATAATTTAATTCATATTGCAGCTAGAAAACTATTAACTGGTAATTAATAATACAATGTATGCTGACAATCAACATTTTGCGCCGAGAGACTAGCTCTGAGACTGAGGAGAGAGCGCGAAAGCCCACGCGCTCAAGGCACATAACGTAACAATGTAACGTAACGGTCAGATCTTTTGCGTCGTGACCCCTCTCGCTCCAAGTAAGGTAACGGTCAGATTTTCCCCTCGCTCCAACCTAACATAAGGAACTATCGTTCCAAAAATTATGTTGGCTAAGGACTAAATTAATGCCGGTGAAATGAACTACCAAAAATCTATTTTATTATTTGTATTCCCTGTTGATTATCGTTAAATACGAAATACTTCAAAGTGGAAAATAGATAATTGTGCATACAAAAGCAATAATAAAATGATGATATTTTCGGGTTCAACATTGTGGGAATTTAAAAGTGTATTTGTTTTCACGATCTGATAAACTGACCTGTAGGTACTGAGATGGGATAATGACATACAATAAAGCCATAAAGTATTAGCCGTGGCAGGGTCGTATTTATTTTGTTGGTGAATAATGAATTATTACCTGAAAATTCCATAAGACTTTTGGGTCATTATTATTATAAATACTTAGTACTTTTTCTTTTTCATCTGGTATAGTGCGGCCGGCGGGTGTAATTTGGGCGCTAATCATCCTTCTTTACGTGTCTGACCAAGAAGGGTCGATAATCCGACATGTATTTTGGGCGCTAAGAAGTGCAGGTAGGTCGAGTCATGAAATAACTCTTATCTTAATAATTCAACCACCAATATTTGGAAAAACCCAATACTTTTCTATTTCTTATTTTCTTATATTTTTATACACAGTTACCCTTTGATCAACCGGGTTTGGGCCTAAGTTTTCTTATTTTTTTTTCAGTCTTCTATTTCTCATTTTCTGATATTTTATACATCAACCGGGTTTGGGCCTGGGTTTTCTTGTTTTTTTTAGTTTTCTATTTATTATTTTCTGATATTTTTATACATAGTTACACTTTGATCAACCTAGTTTGGGCTTGGGTTTTCTTGTTTTTTTTTTCAGTTTTCTATTTCCTATTTTCATTTGAAAAAAGTACATAGTGGGTACTTCAGTCGGTTAGCGCCCAAAATACACATAGGATTAAATTGACCCATCGGTATTGGCGCCCAGTTTACATGTTGTA
Organism: Galerucella calmariensis; assembly: GCA_910591675.1. Classification (NCBI taxonomy): domain Eukaryota; kingdom Metazoa; phylum Arthropoda; class Insecta; order Coleoptera; family Chrysomelidae; genus Galerucella; species Galerucella calmariensis. Next base: position 66,390 of record CAJUYG010001385.1, read on the forward strand.
AAAAGTGCATTAATCTTTTAGCGCCCAAATTACGTCCGCCCAGTGCGGCTATGCACGGTAAATCTTAGAAGTTTTATGGTTTTATTGCATCTCAAGCCTAATTCAAGTCAGTTTCATAGATCGTGAAAAGAGCTTGCAACGTAATATTTACAAACCTATGTAAACGTACATAGACTAACTATCAATTCGACGACAGTCCGAGATGCTCGCGGCTAACTTCTAGTGGAGATGGTCGTGCGGTCCACAAATATAAATGATGTTAAATGGGCGCTAGATAATTTGTCCTAAGCATCCCCAAGTTCTCCAAATAAACCCCAACAGCGAGTAGGTAGCTTAAACCAATTTGCGTGACTCCTTAGAACCCTAGAAAAGAAAGCAATGATTACCATCCCCATTATGTCTTCAGCTTGCTTTTTAGCAAGCGAGCTAACGACAATAAATCAATCATTATTTACGTAGGTAATATCTCGTTAATTTTTTTTAAGATAACATTTAATTCGCTATACGTGATTTAGTATCCCACAATTTATGTTTGATTTCTTATATATATGGCACAAAGAAAAAATACCAAACATAATAAATTTTCTAAATAATTAATTTCCATTTTAAGAGCTACACTACTGTATGGAAATCATTAAAATTATTTTGGTAAGAACGTATAGTTAATAAAAAAAAAGTAAAACGTGTCGCGGGACACACGGTAGGAACTTTGTAACGATGTCGTGCTCAAACTTCGTCCTCGTGTGATATGGCCATCATATCCACACTAGTTGCACAAACTACTATTTCTATCAAAATATACCCTTTTACATTTAAAAACAACCTGCCAAATGTCAAATCATTTTATCCATCCATTTTAAAGTTATCGAATTAAAACATTCAAGTTTTCAAAATTTCAACACCCTGTATTTTGAAAAGTAAATGTGCTATCCGAACAAATTCAAGTAGATCACCAGCACTGCGAATACCAGCTTTGCATGAAATTTACTATAGTATTGGTGGTTTAGTGGTAGAATGCTCGCATTCCACGCGGGCGGACCGGGTTCGAATCCCGGCCGGAGCATATGAATCGCTGCTTCGTAAACGAGAGAGAGACTAAGGAGAGAGCACAAGCACGAAAACAAGGCACATAACGAAGCAACGTAACATAACGTAGCGTAACGTAACGCGTAACAGTCAGATCTTTTGCGTCGCGACCCCTGGTCGCTCAAACATAACATGACGTAAAGGTCTAAAGTTCCAAAAAAGCTACTATTCAAAACTGATTAATCATAATTTTTAAACAGAAATTATCGTCTTGTTCCCAAAAGTTGTAATGGCAAAAACTAACAATACGAAATAAGTTGTCGAAAGAATTTACAACGAGCAACCGGTATAGAGATGGACTGTAACCACCACCAAGATTCTAAAGTTGACTTTTTTACAAACACTTGCTAATTAAATAATATAGGTCTTACCCTGGCCAAGGGGTTCCTTGGGCTGTTCTTAGGATATGCTGTAAGTCACGTAAGACTGGTGGAGTCTCCAATAAATATAGTGATTTAAGGCATCAATATTCTTCCTAAAGGGAGAATTACAAGAGTTAGGGCAACACTACTCTAATAATTATTTTGCTAAACTAAGCTACATAAACTTTTTAGCTTTCCTCAGCTAAAAACTTCATATACACCAACAAGAGAAGTAAAGAAAAAAAACGACATACCTGGTCTTTGTATTTGAAACAGCAACTACGCAGTAAGCGGCAATTTTGAACAGTCCAAACTAACAATTCAATTCACTAAAATTACTTGTAATAATTTCTCACTAGAGTGAAAAAATCCCTTAACAGGTTAGCAACCTAGGCTATTCATATTTTTTTTCTGGCAAGATGCACACTTCAGATCCACTAGGTACCATCATCCAGTAACACCGGTCAAATCTGTCAACCACTGTCGATAACTGATGGTGGGGTATCAAACTCAACATTCGAATTCTAGGTTTAGGACCAACGAAAACTAAGGATAATATCATTAATATACTTTTAACGATGCCACTAATCGACAACCCAAAATACAAGCCAGGAATTTTTAACAATTTTAAAATACCTAGAGCTGGAATAGTTGACGTTGATTTTAAACGTTACAAGCTATATTTTTCAGTAGTTATGATACTCAATCCGAAATAGGCGTAAACTCGTGATATAGGTTTTAGTGAAGTTTGATAAGCGGTGGTTACTAATAATATAAATCATAGACGTTTAAATAGAATGACAATTTACTTATGAGATTCTAAATTGAGAGTAAAAAAGTTTCTAACAACGTATTAACGTAATTGATTTATGAGACAGTATTTTTAATTCCTCTTTTGAAAAGCTACTTGCAACAACCGAGCTATTCAATGATAAATGGCTTAATACAAGGATAATATAAAGTTATGTTTAAATTATGTAAAGTACGTGAACAAACAAAGTCGGCAAGGCTTTTATTCAAAAGCTATATTTCATATTTATGCGAAGTTGTTTCCTTTTTATCGATCTATATATTTTTAACTGTTTTTCTTTTTCTATGCCAGTAGTCAAGGAAGATCTGAAGTGCTTCTATAACTTGGAATTTATGTCGAGAACTTTACGTTTTATATAAAACCAGGTTCATTCAAAAGGAACTATTTACATAAGGAAATTTTCATTGTCGAAAATATTTTCCCTTTGATGGTGTTAGCACCGGTCGTGTAGCTAATGTACAGTTCGGACAAATCGTATTCAGACAATAACAAATGAATCATTCGAAGGGGTTTCAGAAAAAAACTATTGATATAGAAATTGCCGAGCCAAAAAACCTATAAACAAGTTGAGAAAAACGTCCAAATTTGTCTGTTTCTATTGTCACTAATAATTGTCAATAATATCTTCTAACGTGAAACTTACATTAATTTACAATCTTTTTGAAAGACTGAAAGAAATTCTCAACTTCACACCACTACATATGGTGGAAAAAAGTGCTGCAGGAATAACTTGATACAACTAAAAACCAACCTCCACGCTAATTAGACATCCTGGCCTATGCCTTGAGATGTTGTCATAAAAAAGTATAACTTTCCAAAAAAATAATTGTAAAAGATTGTCATTAAATTGTATACAGATGGCTTAAAAGAAATAGAAGGGACTGGGATAGGAGTGTAAGGATCAGGAACCAAACACTCCGAGATCTTGAGAAAACCCCAACTATATTTCAATCGGAAATTCAGGCCATGGGAAGTTGTGATGCCTTTTGGTCAAAATATAAAGTTATTAATAATATTTAATTAAAAGACATAAATTCCCTTGAAGCTAATTTCAATAAATCATGAATCGTTACATAAATAAGAAGTAGGAAGGTTGCACGTACGAAGTCAAGTTCAGAGCGTGAAATAAACATAAATAGTATTATTTATATTTACTTATGATGGACTTGACTTGTCGTATAAATATGCAAACGATAGTGTTTTAAGTATAATCATTAGTATCATCATCATTATCATTATTATGATTATTACAAGTACTATTGATATTCGATGACTATTAATATTAGTGTTAGTAATAAGTAGTATAATGTATAATAGTGAGTTTAAGTAATAAATAGAACGAATCTCAGTGCTACAGGTAGTTGTTTTATTCCTGTAAGATGACCCACCGAGTGACCAGCAGCACCACCTATTCAGAGGCCCTTCCACACCTATAATCTACCAAAGTATCCATCGACGATACATTCATTACAGTACCCAGTTCAATATTAATGAAGTATATTATAAAAGGCAAATAATTATCATCAAGTCGAAAGCAGCCATTGAATTACAGAATCAGTTCTAAAATGATAAGGGATTGTCTAGGGAAGCTCAATGAACTAGGCCATGGAATGGAAGGGCATTGTATAGTAGATAAACTAGCAAAGAGATGAAACATCTTTTTGTGTCTAGAGCCGTTCTACCGTTTTGCACTACCAACTGGAGTACTATAACCAGGAGAGAGCAAATGAATGCCTGTTCCAGAGTGGAAATGCACTAAGAGTATGAACAGGTGTCGTTATGGGTCACTGTCACTTATATGGGCACCTTAAAAAGATGAAAGTATTGTATTCTCTCCTCAATCTGTTGTTGATAACTCAACTTTTTTTCTAGTTGGTAGGAGTGATGGTGGTATTTCGCCAGCACCTATAGCTTGGCAAGTTTATCTGAAACTACGGGGCATTGGTAAGAGGCGAGGAAACATGGCGCATAAACGTACAAATGGCGTACATTACATATTTTACCAAGTAAAACTGAAAATACAAAGGTCACTGACAATACCAACGCTACTGGATAAATCAATATCAGTCAATTGACGAAGTGAGAGGGAAGAACACACGCACACGCTTGCCAATAAGAAGTCAGCTGTCTATAAATATCACCAATCATGTAATTCGGAGGGTGTGGTAATTGAGGTTTTCGTACAACGCTGCCAGAGCTTGAAGAATCCCATAACAAATTTGGGAAAGTGCTCGTCTTTTAATATTCATAAATTGAAAAAATAATATTAATAGAGAAAATCCAAGGAAACAAGCACATTGAAGAATTAACGTTCAATCATATTGTTAATAATAAAAGGTCCCAATGTCTTTTATATGATGTATGGAATCAACAGAGTACCAACCACGAATTGTACTAATTTTTTGTGTGTACTGTATAATATGTTGCGAAATGTTACTACTAAAAAGCAAATTTCTTTATCAGAAAGGGTACTGTTATTACCATATTATGTTTTCGAGTTCTAGTACACGATCATTACCGATTTTTTCCCATATATAAGTTTTGGCACTCGTTTTGGCATTATAAGTGACCTCCACTGTAACATTTTCTTCACAGCCCTCAGTAGCAGAGAATTCTGGATCTGTATCGTGTTCTGATTCAATTTTATAATCTTCCGACACATCATCTACATCACTAACACTAACACACTAATAGCTGCTTCATTGGGCCATATGAATAAAAATAAGCACAACCTTCTACTTGCAAAACTTGAAGCAAATGCTATATAGCTCATGAATAAAAATGTAAGAAAAGATTTTGCTCAAACTTGTATTAGAAGCATAAGCGTTAAAGTATTTGCTCATCTTGTTATAAATAAGGAGTATATGCTTTGCTTGCTTAGTTCAGCATTTGCTCCAAAAATTTTGCATCTCGTTAGTAAGAGATGCACCTTGCAATAAGCTGGTCATAAAATGGCAGAATTCGTGAATTTACGGGCATAGAAGCAATACAAAGTGCAAAGTGAAGCTAATTGGCGAGATTTCCAATCTTTTTACAGATTTCGAGAGAAAATGTGAATTGGGTGGCAACGTACTTTTTGGGAGAAAATCTTTAAAGAAGAGGAGGCGCCCTTTCTTCAAATCATAAAATGAAGGTTTTCTTGCGATATATGGCCAATCCTGGATTTCAGATGGGTGTAGCAGAAGAATTGGGAATCACTCAAAGCTTTTCTTGCGATGTAGGTCTACAAGTTATGTTGTCCCTTCTAATTGCAAACCAGAATGGTTGGTGTTGAATATCTTGTAAATATACCAGCCCCGTTTGGCTTTGAAGTGTAATCCAATATCCGTCCAGTCCTATAGCCCGGGAAGTGGTTGTTGCTTCTTCGTTGAATGGTTATTGTCTTTGAAAAATATTTTTTAAAGTTTATAGAGCGTTAGAATAATCATTATTCGGCGATATCCATGAAAAATAGTATATTAAAGTATAAGTGGATATTAAGGACTTTAAAAAACGCGCGATTTTTTGAGCATGACGGCGAAGCCGGAGTGCTCGAAATAGAGCAAGCGTTTTAGGGACCAGTTATCCACGATTACTTTACGCTATTTTTTTATTGGTGCACTTTGAAATTATAATATTATCTATTACAACTACAACAACAAGAAATGGAAATCAGAACTAATAATGTAAAATGGTTGAATTTGTGATTATAAGTATACTTTGCGTTGTCATGGAAATGAGAAAAACATAAACTAATTTTCATTTTGTCTTCACTATTTATTGTTGTCACCACAGTGCATAAAAATGATCTAATATCGATTTTTTAAGTAGTGAAGCAGAATCGCGGTTAATACCGCAATAATCTCCTCTTTAATTTAACATTAATATCTCAAGCAATACCAACTGTACTTTCCATTTTCATTTATGAAATTGAAATTGTTAAATTTTGTTGGAATAAAGGTTTTGACGTTACAAAGTACTCCTGTCGGATCAATAACAAAAAAAATTGTCATTTAGACTTCTTTTCTCGAGTTGTTAAGTTGATGTTGCCATGGTAACTTTAAAAAACGCGCGTTTTTGAAAGTTCGATTTAAACACGCTGAGGCGTGCTTTGAATAGGTAAAATGGTTCACCTATAAAAAAAAAATAGATATTTAAATCGCGTAGGCTGCTAGACGACGTCGAGTTGACAAAGATTGTCTGAATGATTCGGTTGGTCTTTTAGTTTTTTATCTATAATAATAATAATATGGCTTGACACCCCATGTAGGGTTACGCCACATATGAATTATAGATCCGCTTAATTTGGGTGGATCAGTCCCCCTTGTACATTCAAATTCTTCTACTTATGTCTCTCCATAATTTCCTATTTCTAGTTTTCTTTTTCCAGCCTGTTACTCCTGCTCTATCAAGGTCCGCGTCAACCTCATTTCGCCACTTTGACCTGTGTCTGCCGCGTCTCCTCCTGGATTCCACTGCAGGATATTATTAGCTACTGATTCAGCTCCTTCTCTCCTTACTTGCCCTAGCCATTTAATTCGTTGTACTTTTATTTTTTTTACAATGTCTTCGCCTTCCATTACATCCAAGATTTCACTATTCGTTCTAATTCTATATTCATTTATTTTTACACTTCCCAATATTGCTCTTATGATCTTCCTTTCAGTTATTCTTAGTTTTTCCTCCTCCTTTGTTAACGTCATTGTTTCTGCTGAATACATCATTATTGGCCTTATTATGGTTTTATCTATATATATTCAATTTTGTTTGCTTTGTTAACATTTTACTTTTGAGTAGTTTTTTATTGGCGTGGTATGCTCGGTTTGTAGTGAGTATCTTTTCTTAATTTTGGCACTTCTATCTCCGGTGTTGCTAATCATGACTCCCAAATATTTATATTTTTCAACTTCTTCAAATTCACAAGAGTTGATTTTTATTCTTCTTTTTGGGTTTAAGTTCCCGAATCTCATTATCTTTGTTGAATCTTGAATCCCGACGAACTTCTGAGATACATTGAATTAGCTCACTTAGTATGTCTTACCCTGGGAGGACAATTA
>CAJUYG010001386.1:0-23668 GCA_910591675.1 Galerucella calmariensis
GATTTATTTTATTTTATTTCAATTTGACTACCCAATTTTATAATTTATATTATCAAAGTTGTAATTTGTAAGATTCTCATTAACCTTTTAATTATATTAATATTTTTAATTTAATATCAACAATTGTAATATTCTCAATTTTGTATTATTAACTTTAATATTATTTTCATATTCATTTTATATCTATTAACAACTCTTGCTTAATTATTTCAACATAATCTTGTAAGATCTTCATGTATTAAGTTTACCTTTTCTCTTTATATTGTAGCCTGATGATGGTAATATTGTACCGAAACTAGTAGCACATCATAAGTGTCCTTTTTGAGGAACTTTTATTAAATTTTGTGGTTTGGACTTTGAGTTTTATTGAACCATTGGTTTGATGACAAAAAATATTTGTAAACTCGTTGGGTGTATGTAAATCATAAATGCTGTTGATGGGTCCAGCTGTACAGTGAGAAGCTCGAGGAGTGGCTGCAGGATATTCTGTTTTTTAGCTGGAGCGTCACTTCTAAGAGTGTTTATGATGTTTGATTATTGCTCATTATCCATTTGCAGATAAGGCTTAATTGAGTTGGTTGAACTGTGGCCAGTAATTTTAATTAATCGTTTCTCACTCATTTCTCCTATTATCGAGGTTACTAACAGCTGTCGACCGCATAAAGTGGTTTGTTAATTTCATTTCTTTTGTAACAATCCCACCTTCTTTGTTTCTTCTTCAGTCTATTTCGTTTTTTCCCACTGGAATGTTTTTGTACCATCCACTTGAATGTTTTCCTACTAGACTTAAAAATAATATCTTCAAATTGATGAAAAACTATTTACCAGATTGTCTTCACAACGAGTTCTTTGTAATTTTCACCGTTTTCTTCCTTCATATTCCAAGCCAATCTTTCAGGATAAGGTGTAGTTGCTCTAAACTTGTAGTTTCCAAAAGCTTCTTTGCCTTCCAGAATTCCGTATTCGACGTATGGGTTTTGGTATTGTACGGTACACTTTTACAATCGCCAGATCAATATTAGTCCTAGAATCACTTCCAAAGCGAGTCATTTTCACTACATAAGCTGACTATCACTGTTTGAAATAGTTATTTAACCAAGTGTATTAATGAGGTCCATCAATAATCGAGATAATTCAACGCACGAGCAGAGCGAGTGCGTTAATACTCGTGTTAGTTACAAAGCTTTTCCGTCGATTATAACCGTATTTATAGTCGAGACTTGAGACCAAGCTCGATTTTGAGAACGCCTTGAGACGAGAACGTATTTTATAGTCGAATCTCGAGACCCACAGCTTGAGAAACGCTGCAACTGCGCATGTGCGAATGGAGTCTTGCTCAAGGTAGCCAGCGACCTGTCTTGAGCTCGACTTGAGACGCGGTTTGTGACATTTGTTTTGTTATTTGAGGTTAGATTTTTTATTGGGTATAGAATAACTATTTTAATAGTGATTCGTGAAAATGGATTATAGAGAACACGAGCAAGGAATATTGTCGAAATAGTTTTTGGTGTGTGGAAACGGAGATTCCCAGTATTGCACAGAGGTATTACAACTAAACTGAACACAGCTCAGGCCAAGCACGACTCAAGTCCATCTCAAGTTGGAGGTTGAGTTTCGACTATAAATACGTGCAATTCTATTCGTTTTTCTCAATATTTGAAAAATGAAAATATTTATTTGTCATTGTCAAAAATGATTGTCACTGAAATGTATGTTTGGTTGCCTATGCCACAGGTAACTGTCAATATAAATATAATGTATAAGATGTGCGTTGGGTTGCCTACAGGGAAATCGTTGATTAATGTAAATCATGGATTAATAGGTGTCGTTATTGTATAATTTTGTGCAATTTTGAGAACTTCAACAGCATATGTTAATATACGGTCGACGGAAAACAATATTACAAAACTTATTGACAATAAAATAAAAAAATTAGCGTCGTTTTCTGGTGTCCTAGATGACCATAATTACTCAATATAATCAAAGGTATTGTCATTTTTGGTGACAACAGCTGTCAAGTTTTGCCGCGGGTAATCTCGAAAAAACTGCTAACAGGTGCTGTCGTACAGTTTTCTCATCTATTGGGGAAAGTAGAATTCGATAGATGGCGCTCGAAAAGGTCAATGTTATCTTAGCAACGAGTAAAACAAATCAGCTGCCGTATAAGCCCTTTGATATTTAAGTGGTTTTATTTTACTGTTTTAGTGTGTGTTTTGTAAAACTTTTGCTTTTTCTTTCATTGTGCTTTAGTATTTTGTGTTATTAAACTAAATTTTGACTCCTAATATTTTTATTTTTGGAGTAATAGGTATGGTTGATATTTGTGAAAAGTACAGCGACTTCGTGTTTTTATTTTATTTTTGATATAGTCATTTCTACAAAAGTTGCAGCGAAGGTACCGACGTTTGTATTAAGTAATATTTTGAATCTTTAATGCCGACTTATTTTCTCTTTGATTTGCAATGAAAACAAAAAATAGAATAACATAACCTCTTCCATAATATCTCTGATTATATAAGAATATTACCTCAGAAATGATGACAGTTGAGTTAAATGAAAACTTTTAAACTTGTCACTGACACAAAATTAAACAAATAAAGTACGAATTTACGGTAATTACGTTGACTTGCATATAATACAAAAACAATGCGAAACGAATTATTTTACTCGTTGCGACAGTTACAATTTTCTCCGCCAGAGGTCTCATTGAATTCTACTCCGCCCAATAAACCAATTGTAGTCCAAAATTGTGCGTTTTTGATTGGTGGGAATTAAGATCATGGAAATAGTTCAAAACATTTACCTATAAATTGCTCCAAAATAATATTAATGCAAAAATTACAATTGGTTCTAAAAAACATTCGAAATTTAAATACAATAAAAATAGAACCATTTATCAAGATCTTGTTATATTACGTTAGATAATTCCAATATTTATCAAAAATTCACTACACTAAATTTTTTTTTGTTTTCTATTCCAGAGATATAAGTGGCATCTCACTAGATATGTGCGACATGTACTTTTGTAATTTAAGTTTTGGTAACTATAATTAAATATCGTATCTGAAACCTTTGGATGATCTATCAGAGTCGCAACTTCTAAATTGTATTACCGAGAACTGACATTCTAGCTTTCCGCGAAATTTCTAGGTTTCATCCGAGGTTTCACCATCACTTTTGATAGTCACGTTCCATGATAAAACACAATTAACAACATTTCCAATTTCATCACATCGTAATAGTAGTTTTCGCTTTTGTAATTCCTACCACAATTTACGGATCCGTGAGTATTCCTTAACGTCGTTACTATATATGTATTGAAACAAGTGTCTACATTTTGAGGCAAGACAATTTTACTGGAGATGTGGGTCACAAACTATTGAAGTACCTAGTCAATTATGCAGGATGATTCTTTTGGAAATTCGCATACATTAAAGGTGCACACCACCAAAGTCATTATAAATACGCAATATTTTATGGATCTATCTGTATCTGTATCTGTATCTGTAGAGTGGGGAGGGTGAGTGTGTAGGCTCACAGCACTATCATGGGTCCATCCTTCGTTATACCAAGACACAATGGGATTTGTTAGTTTTCCCCAATTTTTCAAATTATCATCACTTTTGAACCTAACCTTTTGTTTAGGGTTATTTAAAATCGAAAGTTAACACTCCTACAGAGAATTGAGGATGCATGTGACGAACTGGGAAATATTCAAGCTGTGATTAGAAGGTCAACTACAAAAGTGGTATATTATTATATCATTTTTTTTTCGTGCAATTGCACGCGAAGTCAATAATTCGCGTCCTCAGCAGAGTCCGCGAAATCAAATTTCGGGGCCGTTACCCATAGCAACGGCAGCGTCACTTCCAAATTTGACATTTCTAAAATACTACAAAGACAAGGATTTTTTTATTCAATACCAACAAGTACGTTGTATAAACAACGCTTTTGAGTTCAGAAGGAGTGGAAGGTACTGAAATATCGTTATCAGTATCAGACATTTTGCGTTGTGTCAAGAACTGTCAAAATATTTTGTATTTATTGAAACATATCATTTCCATAGCACACGGTGACATTGCTAAATAAATTGAATAGCTGTTGATTTAAGAGCAATAATATATTCATTTACAATTATCTAGTTTAATAATTGTAACGATTGCACGAAAAAAAGTGTGTATGCCATGGCAGCGAAACTTTTTAACAACCTCAAAATTACCTTGCCTAGGCCGCTAGCGGCCTTGGCGATAACTGTTCTTTCGGTACGGTAAAAAGGTATTTCGCGGCCTAGGCATACAAATAACTATTTCGTGTAATTGCACGCGAAGTAAGTATTTCGCGTTCTCAGCAGCATTAGCAACGGTTGCGAAACCAAATGTCACTTCCAAATTTAAATATCACTTCCAAATTTGACAATTCTAAAATACTACAAAGACAAGGATTATTTATTATTATTATCATTTTTATAGAGTTTACAACGCTTTTGGGTTCAGGAGGAGTGGAAGATACTGAAATATCGCTATCAGTATCAAACATTTTGCTTTTTGTCAAGAACTGTCAAAATATTTTGTATATATGGAAACATATCATTTCCATAGCACACGGTGACATTGTTAAATAAATTGAGCAGCTGTTGATTTTAGAGCAATAATATATTCATTTACAATTATCTAGTTTAACAATTGTGACGATTGCACGAAAAATAGTGTGTAAGTATGCAATGGACGCGAAACTTCAAGATTATATTGCCTCGGCCGCAAGCGGCCTCGGCGAATAAATAGTCTTTTGGTACGTTAAAAAGGTATTTCGCGGCCTGGGCATAGAAATAACTATATGTCCAATTGTTTTCGTTTGATTCAAAAAATTTTTGTGAACGTTATTTTTGTTTAAAAAAGTTTTGTGCTTTTTTCGAAATGAATAAAACATCTGAAAAAATAGAACGTTTCGGATAATTCCTATCAAAAAAACAGGGAGACCCGTCTGGTTTTTGCCACATTTTACAAGATTGTAAACTCATTCTATAAAACAGCTGTTAAAGGGAAACCATTTGTGAGCTACAGAAATGCTGTTTCGGCTGTTGCGGCCTAATGGAATAAGAACGAAAAAACGGGTGTTTATGTATTATATACATGGGAAAACTGCGGAAGACATTGATTCTAAATCACTGTGAGGATGGAGAGTTCCACCGGTAAAACTTAGTCCAGTAGATACTGGACAAGATCTGGCTAAAGACTGCTAAGAGCAGGGCTTGTCACGCCTAAAAGTTTTAGGAAAACATAAACATGTATATGATAAGCTGCTTTGAATCCCCTTATGGAGAATGTTAAAGGGTGAATTATCGAGAATTTCATTTGTACGCGGAAATATAGTTGCCATGAGCAATTGTTAATAAATGACTAAAGTAGTTTGAGTTAACTGTATAAACCCTCACTTCGTGGAATCTACTCATATGGTTTTAAATGAAACTAACTGTTTCTAAATGACTCCACAATATATTTGTAAAAATGTGTAAATTGCAAATAAATTGACAATTGTTTCGATATAAATATCATCGTCAGAATGACAGAAGTTACTTTTGACATGATGTATACTTGATATATATTTGGCTAGTCCAAATAGTGCCCTATCTAGTGATTGACTTAATATATATGAATAGAAAAAAGAAGAAGATTTTACAAATAGTAGCTTTGATATTATTAGCCCTATGGGGATATTCTGGATATCTTTGTCCCATTTAAGATCAGTATAACTGTGCAATGATATAGGAAACCAGGAAAACTATATCTGCTGATCTTTACAATTATTACTTAAGAAGACAGTTTAATAATGGAGAACTTCCTAGATTCAGCTGTTCATTGAGGACTTCATATTGTGGGTCTGTTAAGTGTCTTCTAATTTCTAATTCTTCAAGGAAGTCCAGTTCTTGCTTCCTCTCACAAACATGTAGTATTTCTGGTTCTGTGTTAGGTGTTACTGAATGTTTAGTGTCAAGTAGGTGTTTTGCATAATGTGATTTATCTGGTTGTTTTAATCTGTATGCTCGTAAGTGTTCACTGTACCTAATTTCAAAATTACGACTGGTTTGACCAAGATAGACAGCATTACAATCGGGACATTTAAGTTTGTATATCCCAGATTTTCTTAATGGGGTTATTTTTGTTTTTACATTTAGCAAATTTCTACCTACATTGTTTTCTGTTTTAAAAGAAATTGTTGTATTTGTTGCTGAAGATATTATCTTTGAAATATTATTGGAAATATTACCAGCATAAGTGATGGTTTTGTAATTTGTTACTTCTTTAGTTTGTTTAGGAAATATTAGTTGTAACGCCATCTTTTTCTCTTTTTTATTAAGTAATTTATTTATTAAATGTAAAGGATAACCATTGGATGTGGCTATTTGTTTAATTGTATTAATTTCTCTATCAAAATTAAATTGTGGAGATTGTGGATTCTTATTTATTAAGTATTTCTTTTCATAGTCATTGAAAACATAATTAGAATTATTAACAATCTCTTTTACTGCATTAGAAAACTTTTTTGTTGGGTCTGCCCTAAGAAGAAGATTCAAGAAAATTATTAACTTTTGACTTGTACGCGCAAGTCTCTAAAATGACAGTCGCGTTTCCCTTAGAGCATTTTCGGTTCCTATGAAAAAATTTTGCGAAATCAGCTCCAATGTCGTATTAGAAGATCTGACCATTGGAAAGATCTGGTAGAGACAGTCAAAGACACTCCTGTTAAGGTCAAATGAATGCATAAGTCAATGATAAACTGCACTAAGAGTTTCAACAGGAATCCTCACGTGACATTGTCACCTGAATGGGCTCAAATGCTCAAAATAGTGGAAGAAGAATGTGGATTCTGTGGCAAGGAAGAAGAAACCTCCATGAACAGCAATTCACAATACTAACACCTAGGAGATTACTGGATGAAAGAGGGACATTTACCTAACTTCAAACCTGCAGATTACCTAAAACTCCCATAAATAGGATTAAAGAGGCTACTAGTCTGTATTTCCTCAAGAAGTAAGTAGAAGTGAGGGTGCACAATAGATATTTTAGATCCCAGTGAATGTCACCCCAATATACATGCATAATTGTTTTGAATTTCAGTTGCAATTCATGTTTACTATCGCAACATCATAAAAAAACTTTATACCCTTGTGTTATCTATCTATAGGACCGCTCTGAACAGGAAAAAATTCAATAATTTTAATAACTGCAGTGAAAACCTCATTTAAAACAGACGTACGACCCGACATTGGATAGACCATTATAAGTGCCATATTAATTTTCATAAATAAACGTCTTCGACGAGTGTATTGTTAGCCGATATCAACCTGTCACCGCAGAACGTTCTTTGATTTGCGGCTTTATTGTTATGTAAATAAAATCGGTGGAAACAGGGGGTGAGAAATCGGCTTTTCTGTGTTGTCAGACAAGAGCCACTGCCGTGTGAAGGATTGAACGGGATTGATCCTCCGAACGAGCTTTTGTAAACTATAAAGAAGTGTTTATAGGCAATTTTCTGTTCGAAGTTATTACAGGATTTTCGAATAATACACTATAGTTTGTTCCAAAATGCACATAGAGTATAGGAATGTAATAATCCTTTAACAACCAGATGTTTATCGAATATTACAGAGTTGTACTCAAATCTGACTTGAAAATATCATAAAATTTAACAGTAACTGTTTAGAGAAACTATTCAATTTGATAGTACAATGTTTTATAGCACATATTTTTTAAACTTAAGAATTGTGGCATTTTACCTACCTTATGCCCGTTTGTAATTATCAATGATTTAGTAGAAGTTTTAGTCAATTTTTTAGGATCCTAAACTTAGGACACTAAAATATTGACAAGAAAAAAATGTGTTTGCAACACACCATGTTTTAGTCACTTATTTAGGTTGTGATTATGCGCACTGAGCAGTATGATTTTGTTAGTAACCAGTCACTTTTCAGATTTTAGCAAAGAATTTTAATTTTTTAATTTAAATAGGTAACAAACAACAATGGACACAGAATTTTTATTGTTAGCAGCACCAACTCTTATTAATATAGTAGTAGTTAGGAATTATATAAGTAAGAGAAGCCCTCATGTGCTTATTTTTATATTGAGACATTTTAACTATGTGAAGGCAAGGTCTTTCTCTATATAGTTCAATAAGTCGAAGTACTTGATCATGAGACAACGACATTTTTGATATTTAAAATAGTTCAAACGAAAAACTTTCACATACACAACATTCTCACCCCTCAATAAACGATATAATATTATAATTTTTGAATAAACGTTGGTTATCTAATGTAGCAGAACCAGTGTCACCGCCATCATGAAAAATAAAAAAATCAATAACCTTAAAATAAAGTTGTCATTTAATTGATAGAAAATAGGACTGGTTCTATAAATATTTTCTATCAATTAAAATTGAACAAAAATAGGACAAGTTTCGTCAATTTCAAAATTGACTGAAAAATTGATGATAAATGTGTATGTATCTATCATTTATTTAGGATCCTAAATAATTGACTAAAACTTGTACTAAATCATTGATAATTGCAAACGGGCATAAGTTACCTACTATTAAATTATTATAAAATATTCCGTACACCTATGTAATATCCGATAAACATATGGTTGTTAAAATATTATTGCATTCAACTACTCCGTGTACTTTTTGAAACAAAATATACAAGATAATAAAGCCTTTGGTTGAATTTGTATTGGGCTTTAAATAATATGAAATAAAATTATTCAGATCATTATACATTGAAAACCACTCCTTTTTATTGAATAAAAATATAAAAGATTACAAAGTATTATAATTTTTGACCTTACTAAAGCCCTTTTTTGTGTTATAGGGTCAGTACGGCCCATAATCCTTACATTATGTAAACATAAATAGACTAATTGTAAAATCTAGTATGAATGTGATGTGATGGCATTGTCAGATATACAGTGTGTACATAAAGTAACGTAACTTGCTAATATTTCGATTTCCGTTAGGTTTACAAAAAAAAAATGTTGAATTCAAGTTTTTTCAAATAATCTAGTCCATCTGCATAAGTCCATTAGATGCATACAGGGTGAACCGTTGCTCCAAAATAACTTATTTTTTTATGTTTTTTTAAATAGTACACCATATTTATATTTTTATTTTCTCGTAATCTATTAAAATACAAATAAAACCGTCAAGACCGAAATTCTAGGATTCCCGCCGAAACTTGTAATCTTTTTGGAGAAACCTAAAATTTTAGCGGGAAACTTGAAATTATAAACGGGAAACCTGAAATTTTTAGCGGAAAATCAGAAATTTTGGCGGGAGTCTTGTAATTAATTAATATTAATGGCAGAAAAACCTACTACTTTTTTGACATAAACAATTTTTTTATAATTTTAGATTCAAACCAATGTAACTTTGGAATTATTAAAGGTAGAATTATGCGGTTTTATTTGTAATTCAATAGATTATGGAAAACTGAAAATACACATAGATTCAAAAGTTTTGCATCACCCTAAATCTCCGAAAAAAAATGTGTTCATTATAAATGGATCAGAGATTAATCAAATAATTAGTTTCAATAAAAAAAAACGTGTATATTCGTCAAAAATTTTCATTATCCAATAATAAACTTGCTTTAAACATAAAAAGTATTCTTAGAAATTAAATAAATTAAATACAAACTGATTGTTTTTAAAGAGGAGGTTAAGTGAGAACCTGCATGAGAACTTTTAATAAAGAGTATTTCCACCTCTAGAATTTATGCAAGCTTCAAGCCGCCTGCCCATGCTGTTTACCAAATTATTGATATTCTGTAGAGGAATATTTCGCCATTCTTCTTGGGCCGCATGAACAAGCTCTTGTACACTCCTGGGTGGATTTCTGCGTGCTGCCACTGCCCTGGCAAGCATATCCCAAGCATGTTCTATGGGATTCATGTCAGGAGATCGGGCAGGCCAGTACAAACGATTGATCCCTTCAGTTTCAAGATACTCATTTACAGCTCTGGTCCGATGAGGTCGGGCGTTATCGTCCATAAAAACGAAGGAATTGCCAACAGCTGCGCGCCATAGTCTCACGTGAGGATGTAGAATCTCTCATACCTATTCCAAAATTCTTCAGGCAAGGCCGCGTGTTCTTGAGCCCACTGTAGTCGGTGAACTCTGTGCTCAGGTTGTAGTCTGGGCACTCTTATTGGTCGGCGACACCTCAAACCTGTCGCAAGTATTCGTCTTCGTAATGTCGAGATCGATACTTGAACTCCCAACACATGTCTCATATCTCTTTGGAGTGCTGGTATTGCCATGGTCGGGTTTCTTCGGATAGTTAAGTGGATATAGCGGTTCTGCCGCTGATTAGTAACACGCCTTCTACCGCTTCTAGGTCTATCACGAAGAGAATTGGTCTGGAGATACCGGTTCCATACACGAGACACATCACTTTGCCAAACGCCAACTCTGTTTGCCACGAACCTTTGAGAATGACCTTCTTCAACTAAAGCCACTATTCTTGCACGGTCAATCTCACTTATGACTTGACGATTCATGTTTGTACTTAAAATCGTAAAAATCAAATGCCTTGAATGTTAAAATGATCGCACTAAAAATGTTATCTTACAAAAAAAACTGTAAACATCTGTATATTGCAAAAAATATGGAACATATTGAGATGGTAAACATTGATAAACAAGCCAACAAAAAATTGTTAGCGCAAAAAAATTCCTTCGCATCCGAAGAAGGTGATGCAAAACTTTTGAATCTATGTGTAAATACATGGTGTACTATTTAAAAAAAAAATGTTAAGTTATTTTGGAGCAACGGTGCACCCTGTATTATTCATCTAATCGACTTATGCAGACGGTCTAGATTATTTGAAAAAACTTTTATTCAACATTTTTGTTTGTAAACCTAACGGAAATCGAAATATTAGCAAGTTACGTTAGGTAGGTACTTTATGTACACAAGTACACACTGTATATAGGATGGGTCATTTAAGCGAAAAAGGGACATCTTTCCACTGGTTTATTTTAGCTATTGCTACCATCTATTTTACATTTCATAGTTTTCCGTTTTTTTGTTATTTATATAAATTTTCCACTGTTCTTTTTTTGGATTTTACATCTTCTTTTATTTCGTCTATCCGCTTTAGTCTGTGTCTAGTTCTTTCTGTACCAGTTTTTAGGTGAGTGTTCCCTATATAGGAAGTTCTGCGCCATCTTACGGTTGCAGCCAAATTGAGGTCTTACTTAAGTCACTTATTAAAAATAGGATTCCGAAACATAAACTGCTGCAGTTATAGTGTATTGACCCAAAAATTGCACTCTTAATCCCACTACCGAGTTACTGTAAGAGTAAATATTAATATAGTATAATAATAATATAATAAGTAGTAGAAACTGTAATGTGGTTTTTCCATTTATCCGACGTGACATTATCCCATTAAATGTAAAAAATACGTCTGAGAAGAACATAATATGGCTTCATTCATGCAGAAAATACACTTAGTAGTCTCTCCTTTCCAACACCTCCATAATCGATAATCATAAAACGCACAACAA
The DNA here is from genome assembly GCA_910591675.1 of Galerucella calmariensis. Taxonomy (NCBI): domain Eukaryota; kingdom Metazoa; phylum Arthropoda; class Insecta; order Coleoptera; family Chrysomelidae; genus Galerucella; species Galerucella calmariensis. Next base: position 11,567 of record CAJUYG010001386.1, read on the forward strand.
CCCTTTTTATGAGGACCGTTATCGTTTTATGGGGAAAATGTGCCGGAAATTTGAAAATATAAATGTCATCAGACAGTTACTGGGATTTATATTAAAAAAATACTCGAAGTATTCTATATGAAGTTACCTTCGAGCGAAATAAATTCAATATTAGATATTCATAAAAATTGTCAACTTTTAAGTAAATTCATTTCGAGTAACGAGTGAGTTATAAGTCTGGAACGCCTCAAACTATCTAAGAAACGGATCGCACTATTCTTGAAGATTTTGGTCTGCAAGAATCTTGTGATATGGCCGGCGTTATGCATTTTGTTAATTCAAATAGATCACCCTGTAAATTTTATGCCTTCGAAAATCTTTAGGAAATACTGGATATTTTCCATTGAATGTCCCCATTCTTATATGTCATGATTTAGGAGTTACAGCTATACCACAGATTATAAAGAGAACAGATACGAATCCCGGTAGAACATCAAACGATTTTCAGCTCCGCCTTCAATGACCTTAGACCTTTAACTCGGTATGGCCGCGATGTACTCTTCTGCAATGTCATATAAATCCAGTTGACCTGGTCTTGGGCCTTGGTCTTCGGCCTCTCCACCATGTGATCGAGGCTGAGGCGGGGATGGCTTTCCTGCGCTTGAAACGGCTGGGATACGTGCGAAGAGGGGAAGAGTGCAGGCACGTCAAGAAGCTTCGGCTCCTTGAAGATATTCCAGTTCTGGCTCGAGCAGCTGATGAATGCCTGCGTAAGTACTACGTCGCTACCCCATACAGGGCCATGATCCGGGATAGAGAGTCCTGGGAAAAAGAGAGGAATACACAGCCTAATGGGACCGTCTGGTACACAGATGGCTCATGCTCCGGTGATAGAGCAGGGGATGGAATTTACTCCAGGAACCCAAGAACACAAGTTTGTGTACCATTGGGTAATGGTGCATCTACATATCAGGCCGAGATATATGCTATCTTGGAATGTGCGCAGATAAACCTAGACAGAGGTTATGTGGATCGACGCATAACCATATACTCCGACAGTCAGGCAGCAGTTAAAGCCCTAAGTGGGTATACCAGCAACTCAGGACTTGCTAACGAATGTCGAGATCGACTTGCTAATCTTGCAAGGCGGAACGTGGTGCGGCTAGAATGGATTCCAGCCCACTCTGGTTTTGAAGGCAACGAGATGGCGGATGCACTGGCTGCGGAAGGGGCGGCAGCTTCTGCGGCCCGGGCCCGACCCTGGGCCTAACAAAACAAAAAATACGCAAGGAGACGAAGAAGTGGCTGAGGAATCAGCACATCGATCATTGGAATGCTCTTCAGGGTCCTAGACAATCCAAACTTCTACTGATGGGATGGACTGATGGACACGCCAGGGCAGCTACTGAACTACCAAGGAGTAGGCTAAGGAAGATAGCAGGACACCTAACAGGGCACTGCTGTATGAGGAAACACCTCCACAACTTAGGAGTAGAGGAAAGTTCCCTATGTAGGGGTTGCGGCATGACCGACGAAACGTCAGTCAATGTTCTCTTAGAGTGTCCACACTGGGCTGTACTACGCAGGCGAAACTTCGGAGTCCCTGTTATGGCCCCTGGAGACACAAGCAGACATCCACAGAAAAAGATTGTGGCCTTTATTGAAGGGCTCGGCTTCATGGATGTCTAGGTAGCAGGAATGGCACAATGTGCCCGCCAGTGGCCTCAGTGCCGGAACCTTGGCTTGAGTTGTCCAGGACAAGGCTCGCCTGCACATTTAGTAGTAGTAGTAGTAGTAGTAGTAGTAGTTGACCTGGTCCTGGTAATAATCTTTCCTATGAGTGTTCTCCAATTCAGTTTCGAACCAAGTGCCACTTCCAGATATTCAACTTCTAGTTTTTGTACTCTACTTTGCGGAAGATCTCATCTATTAGTGGAAGCAGCTAGTTTGGTGTTCTTTAGATCAACTGAGAGGTCCTCTTTAAGGCACTAGTCTTCCCCGAACATAGTGCTGCTTGTGATACATTAATAACCGTCTCTGGAATTTTCTTATTGTTGACTATCATATATTGTCAGCAAAACACTGCATCTATATGTCTAGGTCATTTAACCTTCAGATCCAGTCATCCACAATTAGATTACACAGGAGTAGTTCTCTCCTCAAGGTATATATGCCTTTATGCCTCCTATGTTCACCTACTTGTGGTGTTGTTTATTCCGATTTTCCTTATGGATTCCTTTTTTGATGACATCGATGTATTGTCATTGTAGTTTATGTAGAAAGATGCTTTTAAGCACTTCTTCTTGCAAATGCGTTTGTATAGCTTAGATACGAATACAGATCTGGTCTCTTTTTTATCGACCATAGGTCTAGAAATGCATGGGCATCGCTGTGCTGATATGCTGTTACGTCAAGGAACATCAACGAGAATGGAGCGACACGCAGGCAAAAATGGGTACAACACAGTGTTGCCACAGATTTATTTATTTTCGATCGATTTTTTGGGAACAAGTTTCTTTTAAATAAATCGATCATGTTAATAATTTGTTTTTTGTGCTCATCAGGCGAACTATACACAATAATTACATGTATAATAAAGGGGATGAGTAGGTACTAGAGGTATTGTTATTTATTCGGAAATTAAAACGTTAGTCCTGGTCGAGGTCCTGGTTGAATCGTCTTTTGCTCCTCAATCTCAAATTCCAGATTCAACAGGTTTTCCTTTCGCTATCACTTTCAACAATAACGTACTTCTTTTTCCAAAAATATACAGGATGTTCCATTCAAGGGAGTTGAATGAATTTCATTTGAAAATAAGCAATTTTTTCTTTCGTTTATTTAAAAATCACGTTTGAAAAATGTCACTAAGCGCCCTGTATTTTCAAGATTATTTTTTATACCCTATTTTGAGTTACAACTTATAACAATACCCCAGCCTTAGCGCCTTTTCCTCGCTACCATTTTTCGATTTCAAATCCAGAGTGTAAAGCCTTTTTCGAATGCGGATTACAAAGCCTGTATTCATGACGTGTTTCAACTGATTTATCATCTTGCGCTTTGGTGTCGGAACATTGTGAATATGATTTGCAAGTCAACTTATATCCGAAGATTTTCCAATGTTCGGTTATTTTTCTTTTTTTTTTCTATTTCCAGGCGGGTTTGTCGCTCTTTCAAGATGTCTTTATTTGCAGCTTTATGCTTTTTGTGCTTTATGAAAAAAAGTCCGATACGAACTTGAAGCGAAAAAGAAAAAGGAAATTGTGGCCTAATAAAACAGCTTGTTTCTTTATCTGTGAATAATGGCGAGAATGACATTTTTACGAGGGTAGTTTGATAAGTCAGTTTCTCGAAATTTCCTTTCAATCTAACTGCATTATGGGTCCTTTATCGTGAAATAAATTGAGTCCGAATTGGAAGAAAGGAAAAATGTACCCAACATCAAATTTTTCCTAGATGGAATCAGTGCCGGATTTACCACTAGGTCAACTAGGCCGCGGTGGCCTAGGGCCGCAAGCAAAATTTCTCAAATTAATACTTACAGCAACTTTAAATCGAATACATGACTTTTGAAACAATACAATCTAAGGTCTAATTAAAATAACCAACGTACATAAAAATAAATATTAACGCTTGCCAGGGTATAAGGCGCCGGGATGCAGGATGCGGCCCCCTCTCCCCTATCCCCCTCCCTCGAAGTTAAAGGATACGATAGCTTGAAATAAGGCACATTTCAAGTTTCCACCGCTCGGGTTAATTTGGCCTAGGGTCGCAAGTACCCTAAATCCGGCACTGGATGGAATATTGCAACGCTGTTTGCAAGCACATCTCTCAAAATTGTAAGAAATCTTATTCCCTACTAGAGGATAAGAATATATTAAAAAAATGTTTTTGAACCTTCAATTTCCAAAAAAATGGTACCTAGCGAACTATGACTCACGGCTTCATGATCGTATTAAATTTTTTTGGAAAAATAGAAGATAGAATATTGAGAATTTAAGGAAATTTGTAAAAATTTGTAATTGAATCACATTTCTGTAATTTTTTTGCCGTATTCTATTTCAAATATCTTTTTAATATCAAAATATCCAACACTGCTTGTTAAAATGTGTTTTCAGTAGTAATAACCCAAGCGCATTGATAATTGTTCGAAAAAATTTTATGACAGATGTCGAAAGCTTGTTGCTTGGAAACAGACCGACGCCGTAGGCGGAGGTCTGTTGCCTATAAGCAACAAGCTTGAGAAAGTTGTCATAAAATTTTTGAGCATTTATCAATGTCCGAGGGTTATTCGGATAGAAAATTTTTTATTTCAGTATTACAACCAAATCGTGACATTTCGAAATATTAAATATTCGAAACTTCAAAATCGAAATAAATCAATATGTTTCCATAGCAACGTGTGAAAATTGCCCATGGTCTGTTTTCAGTGTAATGTTGACATGATTGGCTGAGATTGTTCATATGATATAAAATGAGGAAATTTGATTGGTTTTTGGAATTGTCAAAAAATTTTCTGTATAACAAAATGCTGTTTTTATTGAATTAACGTGCCTGGCAACTATGGCCACTTGCACAGGGGCGATTGCAGAAAACAGCTATTAGAGATAATTAAGGCATTAACATAGTGATGAGAATGGAAAAGAAAAATAGATTTTGCAGTTTATGATAAAGTGATATTTTTTTTAAGAATGTCAGTGTTGTCTGGATTTGGTATGGATCGACACCACTAGGGTGGTGCTTTCAGCAAGGATTTGAGATGAAGTTGTCCTCTTCTTGTACTGGCAGGTTTGACAGGAAGGTATGTTGTTTGAGGTCATGAGTTTGGTGTAACCTATTCGAAGTCTACGTAGCATTGATACTTATTGTTTAGAGATTCCAGTGGGGTCAGTAAATAAAAGTGTGTTGAGAATTGACTGGATAGATAGTGAGAAAGTATTGATAAAGCTGCACCGAGAGCTGCACATACATTTAACGACTATTTTTGCTTTTGCCTAAATTTTCTTGCAAATCTGGATATGAGAAGTATTTATAGTAAAAGTTGGGGCTGTTTTGGCGTGCTGATCAACCAGTTCATTTTCAGTTATACCCTCGGTTACACCAATGTGTGAGGTTATCCATATGAGGGTAACTGTGGTGGTTAGGGAATAGAGATGGAGGTAAGAGTGAGTGATTTCAGTATATAACCCTTGAATAGATATGATAGACGCTAGAGAGTTTTTTATTGGAATGGTTGATATGCTTAAAAAGCTTGTAGAATACTGTACAATTCTCCAGTGTATACACTCCCAAGTAGCAATTTAAATTCTATGAGGTTTGTATAAACAGCTACAATATATATCTTATAGAATACTAAAATTCTTATAACGGTCTACAAAACAATTAAATGATCCTTATACAAATAAAAATAGCCCATTTTTATACAACTGTTTGATTGTATAACAGTTCTATTAAAAGTATATACAGCTCTTATATGACTGTTTAATACACATTTATACAACTCTTAATCGACTGTTTTATAATCATTCATACAGCTACTATAAAATGATTTAATAGTGTGTCATGTAGTCACATCTATAAGATGGGATTGAAGCCTCGATTGAAGCCGCACTCTGAAGGTCTCACAAAATGGTTGTATAATGCAATATATTTTTTTATAATGCTGTTATTTCGAGCACAATGGAAACATGTTGTCATATAGCAGTTTATAAAAGCATTTCATTTTTTAGTGAAGAATATCAGAACCAAATTATATTTCAATTTGAACGTGCATCATACATTTCATTTGTAGAAATGGAGGCTTATCAAAACGCCTTGGGCCGCTTGTGCGGACATCGATAGTAAAAATTATAATTTCATTTGGATGGTTTCATAGCACAAATATTGATGAGCCGCAAATTTTACTGATAGATTAAAGGTATATTTGGCAAGAAAACCAATTCTGGTTAAGTTACAAGTAGATATTTATAAAAATAATAATAAAATAGAATATCCTAAAATACTTTTATTTTATGATTTTAATTCACTTCATATGGATATTCTTTCACAATATAATTCTCTAAATAATGATAAAGTCACATTTTTCAATATACTTTCATGTTTCTAGCTCAATAGCTCATAATGGCGGCGAGAGCGGTACAAGAATTGCTTATTTAAACATGGCGATTTATAATACAACAATTTTATCCCATAGAAATGCCTTAAACAATATTTTATTGTAAAATGGAACGGTATACGATAACTGTTTTATAACGAAGAATATTTAGGCACTATACAACTAAAAAATGTTTTATAATGCAACGCAATTGAATGCTATACAATATTTATTATTCAACATTATACAGCTTCAATAAGACAAGCTTTAAGTAACTATTGTATAATGTTGTAGCTGTTATTTAGTATATTATAGAACTCTTATACAATAGGTATAAAAGTCTGATAAAATGATATTTTTGATATTGTATAAACTTGCTTATAAGGTATTATATCATTTTAAAAGAAATGATCGTATAATGATATAATTCAGTTCTTTTAGAATTCCATTTTGCTAGTTGGGACTGCACAAAGGAGGGATTAGGGAAGTGTTGATGGGTTTGTTTGCTGAGGTAACTGAGCCAGTAAATGTTTAAATAGCAGAAATTCTATAACCCATAAGTATTTATCGTACATGAAAACGTGAACAAACTTATTCCAATTGAGGGAGAACTCTCTACTATATAAGCTCAGTACAATCTGGAAACTGAATAATTTTCAAAATAAATAGCTGAGCAGGTTCCAGGAGTGTATTCTGATATTTTATGTTAAATTTCCCACTTCCTGAGCTCTAGTCATTCAATTTAAAACACCAAGGAGCACTTTAAATACATTTTTTGTTCAATATATTCAATAAAATGCTCCAATACGACTCGAGTTTACTTTCGATACACTTTTTATAAATTATCAACAATTTTAATTTCAATTGATTATAATATATTAAGTTTAATAAGTTTTAAATCACGTCCTAAGCCTATAGCTGTCGGCCGAACGAACACCCATAGACAATGTATACTTTTCGTTTTGTTTTTCTTATTTGTTTCACTTGAATGAGATGAAGTATCTACTTTCTCGGGTGAAGGTTGACGGCATCTCGCGGTCTCACTAACCAGTAGAATGTATGATCGAAGAATATGTTAAAAATTGGCTCGATGCCTTCAGTCATTTAATATCCTCACTAAATTATCGGCATTTCATTTCATCAGAAAAAAAAATAAGGCACTCTTCAGTATTTTTAATAAAGATGTCCCATGATTGGATTATTCATTATTTTGTTTAATTATCAATACATAATAGTTAATTGAATTATTAAAACAAGCGTTCTCTAAAATCGACATTTCTATTTCAATTTTGTAACCATGGTTCTTATATTTATTTAAAATGTCATGTCAGATTAGTGCAGTTCAAAATCCGTTCAAAAATGAGTGTTTCTGAATAAAAAAACAGATTTGGAACACAATTGATTGCAGAAATTGAAAAGGCAGTGCCGGAGAATATATCTCCAAATACTATCCCATATTTTCAAAGACCACACAAGGAGGTGCAAAAGCCTCGGCAAAAGCTTTGGTCAGTAGCTAGAGGTTGATGAGAAGCTACACTAACAAATTGACTTAAAAGCAGGGTTGGGCTGATTCGAGGACTGTTTAAAATCACGATTAAAATCATGATTTAAATCGCTTGATTTTTAAAATTAAAATTATGATTTAAATACATTTTTTTCTTTTTTATTCAGAACCAGATAACAACATAATATAAAAGTTTTCTCAAAAATCGAAAGAAATATTTGCTCTTAGCAAAAACAACAAAAAAGAAGTACATAATTTCAAATTTTCAAACTAAACGTAACACCTAAATTTTATTACTGTATATTTTCAGTCTATTCATTTTCGTTATACAATTTAAACTTCAAACAAAACCACGAGTTTTCCTCCTTTTTCTATGCCTAATCTGTTTCTAATATCCGAGTGAACCCAAAAGAGCTAAATACGTGCTCTACTGAAGCTGAAGAAGCAGTTGCACACAGGTTATTATTGGCAACTGTTTCAAGATTTCCGGCTCAAATAATCAAAATGTTCAAATTTTATATTCAAATTTTAAAAGTCAAAAAAATCGAAAAAATCGTGATTTTTTTTAAATCAATGGTTTTTTTTAATGAAAATCAGATTTTGCCCCAACCTGCTTAAAAATCACGTAACATTGTATTATGACTCACTATATCCTGAACCTCACATGTTTTATAAATTATCAATCAATAAATCGAACTTCTTGTCTTGTCACCTAATTAACGTATAACAAAAATTTCGAGATTGTGATAGCTACAAAAATTTTCCAATCCATCCCAGATGTTAGTAATTAGACTTGCAAAATTTAAAAAAATACATATTTTACTTTTTTTCTCTTATTCTTTTGGGAATCAAACCACAATAATGTTTTTTATTTTTTATTTCGACGTTTCGATAGCGTTCCAGCTACCGTTGTCAAGATTAACTATAGTAATAAAATTAATAAAATAATTTTTGGTCCATATCTAATACAACGAAAAAATATGACAACTAGACAATCAATAATATTTTGAAGTTTAAGACTACAAAACTTTGTTGTCAAATTTTATTAAGGTCCATTCATAGTAGATCACACCTCTGGTAAAATGTGAAATAAAATATTTCATTTCATGACATTCTAACGATATGATAGTCTACTAGAAATGGAATCCAGTGAAGTGCACGTTCCAGGAACGGTTTTTATTGGGATAGCGTTTTTTTAGCTTATTTTGGAAATGTTGTTAATAAAACGCGTTTGTTGTTACTTTCTTGTGTATGATCATTTTTGTTTTCAAAACATGTATAACTCAGTTTGGTGATTTTGTGTATTGAAGTGTGTATCGATTAATAACTATTCCAATGATAAATGATAAGAAAACCTGGATAAAATCTTATAATGCTATCCTGATAACGCAGGTAATTGATTGTTGGAAATTTCTCTTTCTAACATTGGTAACCAAATTTGACTACATTCGGCTGAAATACTAGCTGTAGTAGTCAAATTTGGTTACCAATGTTAGAAAGAGAAGTTTCCAATAATCAATTACCTGCGTTATCAGGATAGCATCATAAGTTTTTATCCAGGTTTTCTTATGATTTATCATTGGAATCGTTGTTAATCGATACACACTTCAATACACAAAATCACCAAACTGAGTTATACATGTTTTGAAAACAAAAATGATCATACATAAAAAAGTAACAACAAACGCGTTCTATTAACAAAATTTCCAAAATAAGCTAAACAAAAAAAGCGCTATCCTAATAAAAACCGTTCCTGGAATGTGCACTTCACTGGATTTCAGTTCTAGTAGACTATCATATCGTTAGAATGTCATAAAATAAAATATTTTATTTCACATTTTACCAGAGGTGTGATCTACTTTAATAAAATTTGACAACAACAACAAGTTTTGTAGTATTAAACTTCAAAATATTAGATTGTCTAGTTGTCATATTTTTTCGTTGTATTAGATATGGACCAAAAATTATTTTATTAATTTTATTACTGGTTAATCTTGACAACGGTAGCTGGAACGCTACCGAAATGTCGAAATAAAAAACATTATTGTGGTTTGGTTCCCAAAAGAATAAGAGAAAAAAAAATAAGTAATGCCACAAGGAACTTACAGAAGATACATATTTTACTATCCTCATTTGCCAAAACTTCTTGAGGCTTAAACTGAGTTCAATCTTATCCGTTTGATTGTTATTTCATGTAGACTCCGTTTCACATTAGAAGAATCCACGTGAAATTTGCCAACTGCCTTGCGCATAAACGGTCTTTTTTTTTCGTGAACATCGCCAATCGTTCATTGAAAGTATAAATATTTTAAAGATATATCAACTTTTTCAACAAAAAATATTGGTTTTCTTATTTTACTTTCGTTACTAAAAAATTTCAGTTTAAGTTCTTCGAAAATATATCCATGGATATTTACTAAACGGCGTCTACACCACTCAATAATAGATATATATCGCAAGCGCAATGAGTATTACCGTGAAACGTTATTTTCTTACTTTAATAGCGTATAACGGTGTTGAACTTTGCAATAAAAACTAAAGTAATCGCCTAATAAAAGTTGTTACGTTACATCTCTTGGAGAGAATTTGAGTTTTGATTTTCATCATATACCACTAACTTGAAATGCCGGCGCTGACAATAAAACTATAGATTGATGCAATGAGTTGATCTAGACTACAAACTATAGGTGTGTTCTTTTTGACTGAGATCTCAGTTAATCTCAGCTCACATCTGTAATGTGCGCGTTCTTTCTGATTTACTCACTTCGAAGTGAGCTGAGATTTTTCCTCCCCCTTCACCGATGCTGAATGGGATGTAAGGGGGTATCAGTTTGACTTGAGTCGGAAATGAAGTGAAGGGGATGAAGAAATATTTGATTTTGTTTACATATAAACACACATAACCTAATTTTCTGTTGTTACAAATTATCAATTGACTAAATAAAAGAGAAATAATTATGGATACAATAACATCATCAGATGCTGATACGAATTTATATGTTTTATGTCTCTTATTCACGCATGCGTCGGCAGATCGCGCGTTTCAATTGAGTATTTCGTTCTTTTTGGTGCTTACTCACATCACTTTATCTCAGATCACTTTAACTGAACTGAGCTGAGATCTCAGTCAAAAAGAACACACCTTATATACAACAAAATCTACTTACTCATAAAAATAGATACACTGAAAAATCTTTTAACTCGAAATAAGAGAGCATTTTTTGTGGAATAGGTTATATGAGTCCAGTTTTCGTGCTCTTGTTTATTCAGCACAATTTCTTCTTTTATATATAGGTCATCAATTTGACGTTTTGTGAAGAGTTCATGTTCCATCCAAAACGTCAAAGTAGATGCCTGCTAAATAAAAGTTCCTTTATTTCGCCCTAAATGCCGTAACACGCTAAGCGTTATAACCGTATGGATAAAAGTGCGCATACTTATATGTCAAAATAAGGTTTACCTACCCTCATTAGTGGAGCCGAAAAAATAGCTGGCGATATTTTTCTATAGGATTTTCATGATAAAAAGACGATGATGTTATTTCTAGTTACTTTCCTGCTCATCAGAATAAATATTAATTTACCAGCCGTAAATACAATTTATCCCCAACAGCCAGGGCAATTCACAGCTAACGGGTTGGCAAAACTTCAAGACGTTGTCAGATCAACTGGTAAAATTCCCCAGTTTGTTCCGACGTTTATTGACATTCGATCATCGTCTTATATTTACAAGTTTTTTTGGTGCGTTTAAATTCAATGTTTCCTTTAGATTAAAAAAAAAACGGTTACTTTCATAACTAATTATTTAGGCAAATCTGCAGTGTGTAGTTAATAGAATGACCAAGCAGCTCAAGAGTAAATGTCAAGAGATGGTAACATATTTGTTAAGCTATTTTGAACGAGAATGCCGAAATGGGACACGCTTACTGCTGTAAGAGACGTAAGTAATAGTATTCGCTATTTGTATTCATTATTATTATCATTGTTACATATTTAAATGTAAATAATTGAAAGTTTTTAATGTTTGAGTAGAGAAAAAACTACAGCTTGGCAACATAGCAATATTTTAGTTTTGCAACGTCATCGTCTTTTTATCGTAAATAAACTATACTCTCGTAACCCGTTCGGTTCAATAACAATTACTATACAAAGTCATCACGTCATTTCATTTTATACCCGAAGAAAAAAATATATAACCCTTCTCCTGTAGTAGTATATCGGTCGCATCCGCTTTTCGAACATAAACGTTCCCGGAAAAACAACGACGAAACAAATTCGAACACATTTTACGAAAAAAAAAATTTCATTTAACAGCGCGCATAAAAACCAAACGTCGACAAAGCTAGAGACATATGTTCCACATATTACTAAAACTGACACAAAAGGGGTTGTTGGTATATCGTCCCTTTTTTTATTAGCATAGATTAATTGATGAATTTGAAATATTTGATTTCTACAGGGCCTTCAGTACCTAAATTAAACCTTTTTTGGTGAGAATGCACGTAGGGCATAGACTCTAAATAGGAAAC
>CAJUYG010001386.1:33668-57412 GCA_910591675.1 Galerucella calmariensis
AATCGTCCTAGTTCGAGACCTGGGACTGGCTTGGACGGTTTTCGAACCGAGCAAGAACTGCTCTTAAATAAACTCGAACCGAGACTCGAACGCCAAACTGCTGGTGTCAGAACCTGTTAAAACCCGAACAAGCCAATTTCGACTGCGCAAACTCCGGACAGTCTTGGAACAGTAATTGCATGAACCCGAATAAAGCTATAAATTTGTGATTTCAGTATGGAAATTCGGCTATGTAGCAGAATAGCGTTAGTCAAAATTTCGCTGGACAAAAACAGCGGCGGACAAAAACAACGCAGGACAATATAGCGCTGGACAAAAACAGTGGCGAACGAAATAGCGCCGCAAAAAAATAATCATGCTTCATTGTATTCGTCAAAATAGATTATAGTGCCGAATTAGCATAAGTAATAGTCATAATCATAATTTTCATAAGCCAATTCAACATCACGTCCCGACCAGCTGACAGAGATAAAAGTGTACCTGTCTATAACAATATCAGAAAATAAGAAACGGAAAAGAATTAAGAACGACAATCAATATTTTCCATTATAATTCAACACATATCGCTTCCCGACCAATATCATTATTAAAAGCGCATTTATGCAATGTTCATTACATTTTCATTATACTATCCTTTACATAAAAAAAGTTAATTACTATAGTTTTCCATATTTAATAGTTAACTTTGCAAGGATATTTCTACCGGCGTTATTTAGTCGCAGTACTATTTTGTGCTGCACTATTTTTTCCGCAGCTGTTTTTGTTCAGCACTATTTTGTCCTGTGCTGCTTTTGTCCAGCTCTATTTTGTCCGCCGCTGTTTTAACATAGTGCTATTTTGACTGACGCTATTATGCAACAGTGCCTGGAAATTCATAACCTATGTCAAATGAAAATCATGTTTAAAAACATTTCTAAATATTAGCAAAATGAGTTTTTTTTCAATTGGCGAGCTTTGGGGTGAACTACCGAATAAATTCCGAGGGTCACGAAGTTTGCCAGAACCTGTCAATATATATTTTTTCATTTGAATTTTAAATAGATTTATTCAAAAATTGTTTTTTAATAAATTTTCCCTTCGGTAATAATCCAAAATTTTTATTTGCAGACTGTGAAATATTTTTGAAGTCGCCATCACTATTCTTAAGTCACATAAGGCTCAAAAGCAATAGAAGGAACAGCCAGAACGAGCCAGAGCCACTCTGAAAGCTTGCGAAAGGTATCCTTAAAGCGGAAATTCACGCCATAATAACGTGTGCCCAGTTCAAAATCGATAAGGGATACAAAAGGAAAAGGATTGTCCCTCGGATTGTCCTAATGTCGGATAGTCAAGCAGACATTAAAGCACTGAGCTGTTGCGTAGTCAGTTCCAAAATGGTATGGGAATTCCTAGGCAAACTCAATTAACTAGGCGACAACAATACTATTGATTCCGGGACACAATGGAATTGAAGGAAATGACATAGCAGATGAACTAGCGAAGAATGGGATTGAAACACCCTCAAGATAAAACAATTCCATAGTCCGATTTTTGCTTTGACATGTATTGAAATTGAAGATATATCAAAACCTTTTTCATTCATTTTTACCTACCCCATTTTAAAAATGAACCACTTAAATAACTAAAGCTCGAGCGAAAAAAATACCTGTTAAAATAACTCTGAAGTGAGCTGCATAACGTAACATGCACTTACGATGGATCGTAAGGTTTGACGGTACAGGGATCGTCATAAAATGGCAGTTTTTGTAGATCTGAGGACCGCTTACTTACGTACGATCTTACGATATAACGATCGTAAGAGAGCGTAGCACGGAATTGCAACAATAATTATGGAAGGCTTACGTTAATTCTCATTTACACTTTGCTTTTTATCTTGACAATATAAAAACTTAATATGTGTTATAAATTAATAGATATATTTCACGAAGGCGAAGGGATGATAATTAATATACTTAATTATTTCATTCACCCTTACCATTGTTGAAAAATATCTATACACTCAGTTAATCAAGAAGGAGAAGTGACGGTGATCATTTTGTTCACCCTTCTTCTTCAAGAAACGGAAGGGTGGTTGAGATTATTATTCCTACTTCCCCTTCTTTGAAAAATCCTAATGTGCGTTACAAATAACGCGCATTAATTTTTGGTGGATAAGGGTGAATGGAATGATCATTTTACTTCTTCTCAGCTCAAATGTAGTATTGGAGGAAAGATACCATCGTCCACCTACTTGCATAGCAATACAAATTTTTTTCTCAATTTACCGCAAATTTTTCAAAATAAAATGAGTACCTACTATCAATTTTTTGCAGTGTCAGTCAAAAACTCGCGTCTTCGTATATTCCACCGGAACCATTTAAGACCCCTTTCTGTATAATTAAAAAATGTAAGCTTATAGATAACCCCAATGTAATATTATGGAAATATTTACATAACATTAACGATGTATGCTACCAACAAACTTGAATCTTTCTGAAGATACCGATAAGATTGGTAGGTAATAATAAACTAATTAAGTAATTTATTAGTCACTTTTAAAAATATCACCATCAACTTATATTTTTCATTTGTTTGCTTAGACCTATAATGGGTTACTAATACCTATAAAATTTCTACTTAGAGGTATGAAGGACAAAAACAAACATTTGAAATTAAAGCCTCTATATCAGCAAACATTAACAAACCTGCGATAACCAATTTTATGTAATTTTTCTTTAAACTTCAACGCTTTATATATCAACATTTTTTTGACCATCATAATAATAAGCAGTACATTTTAATTCCTTATCAATTAATACCTATTATAGCTACTTTTAAATAAGCTATTTTGTTAAAGGTTTTTTATGTATGTTTATCCACAAAAAACTTGTGGTATGTATTCGAAAGCAATCGTTTTTTGTAGACTGCTTATCAATAATATTAAAAAGTAGGAAAACATGTTCTTGTTGCGTTGTGTTATTAAGATGTTCTATTCATTTCATTATATTCGTGATAAAGAGTACTAGCAGGTGTAAAATCACTCACCTGTGTCGAATAAGGTTGAGAGCTCAACCGGATACCATCCTGACTTAATTTCTCCCTTAGTAACACTTTCAGCTGCAATCTGGGAATTTTCACTAATTCAGCTTTACCTTCCTCATATTCATCCAGATATTTAGCAACTTCTTGACCACTTTCGGCGGAAGAACTAGCTGGACTTGCGTTAACTCTTTGGGTATCTTTCTCGGACCTACCAGAAGATGTTCTAGAAGACCTAGCACTCACATTGTCACAAAAACACTCATCGTGAACCGCGACACTTTCTTCAAGGGTGAAATAAACTGATGCGGCACCTTCTTCGCGAAGGGTTCGTACAGATTGTAACAACCTGCTTCGGTGCACTTGATTGAACACTCCGATTGCATCAAGATCGGGATCACCGACCTGTTTGCATATTTCTAGATCGTCATAACCATTGTCTATGAAACTTTCGGCGTATTGACCGAGGTGAAGAGATCTCAACCATTCAGCAACGATGTTGCCTGACATGGTCTTCGGCGTATACATCCGTGCTTATCGCGATACTAACGCGGTCTGTTTCTGTTCTTTATAGGAAGCGATGTCCGTGTGCGTTTTCCATGTTGAAAATGCCGGTATTCCACTACATACGGCGGCGTTGCCGAATTACACTCATGCAAAGTCAGACAGAATGCATTTTAACTGTGTGATTAAATAAAATTCATATAAAACAATAATACCACTTCTTATTTCTATCTGTATACCTAATAGTGACAGTGAAAAATATATAACGAATAGTTTCTGCAACTGACAATATACAGCTAGACAATCTGTAAACTTTTTTCCTGTATGTTCCTTGTAGGTATTCATTCTTTTTAACACGCTTTTATTAACTCCTTTGGACTCGATGTTGACCCACTTTGAACACAAACAGATTTAATTCAAACATTGTACAGATGACAATATAATACAGGAATAAAATATAGGGTGTCCCATTTATAACGCAACCTTTAAACTCGATTTTTACCCACTTTAAACACTCAGATTAATTAGAAATTTGGCACACGTGTCAAGGACTGATAATTATACAATATAGTAGTTAAATATAGGGTGTTCCCTTTGTAACGCAACCTTTAAACCCGACTTTTACCCACTTCAAACGCTCAGATTAATTCGAAATTTTGTACACTTGTCAAGGACCGATGACTATACAATGTAGTTGTATAATATATGGTGTTCCGTTTATACCGCAACCTTTAATCTGGATTTTTACCTACATTAAACACTCAGATTAATTCAAAATTTGGCACACTCGTCAAGTATCGATGACTACACGAAATAGTAGTAAAATAGAGAGAGTTTTATTTATAACGCAACCATTTAACTCGGTTTTCACCCACTATGATGAACTCGAAATTATTTTTGCGCACTCGATAAAGACTGATGATTGTACAATATAGTAGTATAATACAGGGTGTTCCATTTGTAACGCAACCTTTCAACTCGATTTCACCCCCTTTATTTACCACTGAATCATTGACTGACTGATCAAAGCACCCTGATCGTGAAGATCTGAAACTTGGTCGGATGTAGGCATCCCATAAGAAAGGATTTTCCGAAACTCCCTAAGGGGAAGAAAAACGGGTGCAAAGTTTTTATGGGGCAACGTAATTCCTTAGTCCAATCTACTTTAAATTTTGTATAAACATTCTTTAAGAGAATTGATGGAAGACATGCTTCGTATTTTATTGGAACTTGTCTCCTAACGGGGTTAAAAAGGAGTAGAAAGTTATTTTGGGGGTGATTTGCAATAATCCCTAATGCTTTTGATTTAATTTAGGTACAATTTATTTTGACACGTTTAAAAACTCATTCCGATTTTATCCAGAAAACTGTGAACTGACATTGATAAAAACGTAAAGAACTAATTAAAATCCTATTAGTACCATGTTCGACTTCTACGCGGGCAAAACCTAGTTACTTATATACTTGAAACACTCCGACAACAGCGCTTCGCTTGCATATCGGCGCATTCGCCATACGATTACACCCGGAGCTACTCGAAGATATCGCGAGAAGGGTTGTCGCGGTGGTTTTCTTTGGTTTGAGTTTCGCGACTTCGCGATGTCGACGAGACTGCAAGAGCACCTGAGGGAGGTGATTGTAAAGCAGCGTTGTCAAATTCACCTAAACCGAACAAGATCTCTGTTGATGGCTGAGAGAAACGATAAATATTGATGAACTTGAAAGGTCGCGGAAGTTGAAAGAACTCGGTTTTATCGACGAATGATTAATTAATGATTGTTGGGCGGAGCTTTAACCCGTTTTTTACACTCATTTAATGTTTAACATGTTAAGTAGCGAAAGAGAAACAATAATAATTATTGATACAATAGAGAAATTGGAAAAAGCATTAATTTAAAAAAACTCTGTTAGTAATTATAACAAATAGCGCTGGACAAAATAAGCGCTCGACAAAATAGTACTGCGACTGAATATTACCGGTTGAAATATCCTTACAAAATTAACTATTAAAACATGGGAAACTATAGTAATTAACTTTTTCTATTGTAAATCTAATTATAATATGTATAATGAAAATGTAATGAGCATTGCATGAATCCTTTGATGTTATTCTAGTTGTCTACACTTTGATCTGTGTCAGTTGGTCGGGAAGCGATATGTGTTGAATTGTGATGAAAAATATTGATTGATTACTCATTTGTTTTCCTTATTTTCTGATATTGTTTTAGACATAGTCACACTTTGATTTCTGTCAGCTGGTCAGGAAGCGATGTTGAATTGACTTATGAAAACTATTGTTAGGACTATTATTTATGAAAAATATTTTGGTCCTTATTATGCTTATTCGGCACTATAGTCTATTTTTATGAATGAGGTAGTAGTAAAATAATGAAGCATAATTATATTTTTGCGGCGTTATTTTGTCCGCTGCTGTTTTTGCTCTGCGTTATTTTTGTGCGGTGCCATTTTGTGTGGCGTTATTTTGTGCGTCGCTATTTTGTCCAGTGCTATTTTATCCGCCGCTGTTTTTGTCCAGCGCTGTTTTGACTGACGCTATTCTGCTACAGACCGGATTCAAACGTATTAATATAATACTGTGTTTCGATTGTCTACTAAACCTAGTTACATAAGGTGTAATAACATTGAAAAATAATTGAATATAAATTATAGATCGACAGAAAATTTCGAGACCGAAATCAAAACGAGGTGACAATTCTTTTTCGCGCCGCAGCGCGTGCTCGCCAAAGTTCCATAATATCATGTGTCGGTAGCAAATCAAACTGCCGTATTTTATCTCCAAACAAAATAAAAACTGAGTTGGAGTCTGTAACTCCATTGCCCCTTTTTCATCGTTTCTCCTAGGACTTCTTTCGAACTTCTGGTCACGTTTCGATAGTAAAGAGAACTTCAGGTGAAAAATAAAATATGATGGACGGAGAAGAAGTTGTGTAAAGTCCTTCGATAACACCAAGACCATTACGACGCATAGTCGGAACAATAAGGGGGCAATAAAATTGTTTGATATAAAAAATAGTAGTTTATCTAAATAGTGCAGGAAGTGATACTTTTCCGCACGCTAACGCGTCGTTCGGCCAGCAATCGCCTGCGGAAAAGTCACAATACGCACGTGTCAGGTACACTATTTTTCCTACTAGCATGCAGAAAAACCCAAAGGTTAACATAAAGAAACATTTATTATTGAATACATATCAACAAATTAATTTTATTATTTGACATCCATTTGATGAGGCTTAGATATAACAGGGCCATTAAAAAACTATTGAAACTTACGTTACTTTTTTATTGAAAATTATAGCAGAATTTTAATAAATGTCTTAATTTTTCAGTCATTTGGTAACCTAAAATCATACAAATATATATTTTAAATACTCAAGTGTCAGTATACTTCCCAAAAACTTAACTTAACTAACTCTTTTAAGTGTGGAAAAGTGGACTTTTCCTAGTAGAAAATAGCTATTTGTGTATCAAGAGCAAGAAGTAGTACTTTGGCAGTCGAGACAGAAAGTAGCCGCGGGACGCGTCAGCGGAGCGCGGCAATCTGTCGAGACTACCAAAGGACTTTCTGCTCGAAATACACACAAGATTTTTTCTACGATCACACCAAAATAAAATTAATTTGTACTTAGCAGTTTCCAGATTGCAGTTTCGTGTACCTATATGTACGTAGGCAACACTTATTACATTAATGTCAGATATTTTTTAGATTTCCCTATTTCTCATTCAATTATTACGGAAAATACTGTTGGATGCTTTAACATATTAGAAAATCAACTGAAATATTTTATTCCACAGCTTATACTAAAATAACTACTAGCTCTTTTTATCTATAAATAAAATTAGGCTTGCGCCAAAGTTACTTTCTGCTTAAGAGCGCCAATAATGTCAAATTATGACGGCTCGCGGAAAACATAAAACATCAATTTTGCAGTTGTTTTTCAAGGCACAAAAGACGACTTTTAATAGTGGTCGTAGAAAAAAATGTTTCAAAACGCCTCCATTTGCCGTGATAGAAAATTCATAAGTGTGTTCTAAATAAATTCAATAACTCAAAATAAACTTTTCCACAAAGTGAATTGAAATATCTATCTCACTCGCTATCTAGTGACGAAGTCGAAAAGGGAGCTACTACTAGCATTTTCTACTTATGTGGTCGAAGGGAAACTTGATTTCTTAGCAGCCTTATTTGGTTATGAGATGATCCTGCTTACAGTCTGCGGTAGATCACATCTACTGTAGTAACGTCCCGCTCAATTTTCTTTACGCAAGAGGGCGTTACATTTTAGTTTGTAATCTAAATAATTATTTTTTTTGTGCAAGCATTTCACTTCCTTTGAGAGGTAACTGTTAGTTACGCCATTGAGTGGATTCAGAAGAGAAACAAAAGGGGAGTTTCAGAGGGCACTGCCTCTAGGGGCACGACATGTCCGACCTGCAGATTGAACCCATGTCCTCTGAGGACGAAGTACATTTCTCTGGTTTTATTGCTGTTGTTAAAGAAGTTTTACTGGCGTATTAAATGGTATTTTGGTTCGTACCTATGTTCCCGTATATACATAAAATGGAAAAAATATTATTTTATAATTTCGTTATATACTAGGTGCAGAAATTACTAAGCTCCCTCTAGAATCAGTTCTTCGCTTCGAAATTATGATTCTTGTAGAAATTGTCTAATGAATCATAAAAATGCTGGAACTGCGACTATTGATAAGCGCCAACAAACAAAGAACGCGAATCAAGAGACGAGAAATCAAATCGGTTTTTGATGGTGAAGAGAAAAGAAGGAGATTCCGCTACATCGAATCCTTTCTTATTACATAGATTAATTTAGGGAAAAGTGGGATAGGTGAAAAACTAGCGATTATTTCTCAATAATTAGCAAAATTGATCCCAATGCAACGTTCAAGCTAGGATGCGGATTGTTGCCATTCTTGTGTAAAGGTGCATCCATTAATTACGTGAGCTTAGAATCCTCCCCCCCTTAGGTGAGATTTGCCTGGACCCTCCCTCCCCTTACGTGAGATTGAAGCTAAAAATATTTTCAACAAAACCTATTTTCATGATTCGGGAAAATAATGATCAATTCAGGTATGTCAAAGTAAGTCGCTTTCGATTGACAACGACCCAACTAGTAAAATGGAATTCTAAGAAGACTGAATTGTTGTATAACAGACGAATAGCGTTGTTTTGAGAACTGTTTGTTTCTATTAAGGCTTTTGTTGCGATAATTTTGTTTTTTAGAGAAAATTGTTGTATTAAATGATTCTATAGTGACTTATACAATATATGCTATAACGCATTATACGATCATTTCTTTTAAAATGATATAATACCTTATAAGCAAGTTTATACAATATCAAAAATATCATTGTATAGGACATTTATACCTATTGTATAAGAGTTCTATAATATACTATATAACTAACAGCTACAATATTATAAAATAGTTACTTAAGCTTGTCTTATTGAAGCTGTATAATGTTGTATAATAAATATTGTATAGCATTCAATTGCGTTGCCATATAAAACACTTTTTAGTTGTATAGTGCCTAAAAATTCTTCTTTATAAAACAGTTATCGTATACCGTTCCATTTTACAATAAAATATTGTTCAAGGTATTTCTTTCAGATAAAATTGTTGTATAATAAATCGCCATGTTCAAATAAGCAATTCTTGTACCGCTATCGCCGCCATTATGAGCAATTGAGTTGGAAACATGAAACTATATTGAAAAATGTGACTTTATCATTATTTAGAGAATTATATCGTGAAAGAATATTCAGACGGAGTCATAAACTATCGAAAAAACTCAAAACTATTTTTGGAAGCTTCTTTTATTTTTGCAAAAATCAACAGCTGCACACATAATAAGAATCGAAGCGGGTATATGTAAAATTGGGTACCACGTAATAAAACAATCTATAGAACTGCTACTAAGGTTAAAATGTAAAGACCATAACAGATATGTTCACCGGGCCCTTGTACGTACAATAAAACTACATGAGGCGGCCAATAACGGCAACCTAAAATACAACTGGGCAAGTCAGTTAGTCCACATTTTAAATGCTTACTGTGATTCGAATGTAAATATTAATAATATTAATCAAACCATAAAAAATACTCTACTCAGTAATTACCTTAACAAAAACTTTGAAGAAGATGTAAATAGAGTATTACTCAGCACGCATCATCCATCATTTAAATATTTATTGCATGGTGATTTTAACGGTAAAAATTATTTACATACCACAATTCCTCTGCATGTTAAAAGACTAATAGCTCAACTCCGTACATCAAACTCCGAAAAGTTATATATCTATGTAAATAATAACTCGTATAGGATAGATATAAACATTATTTGCTCTATCTGTAACCACTTAGTACCCGAAACCCTCGAACATATACTGCTAATCTGTCCGATGTATAAAAACCTACGAGATCATTTTATCCAACCTCGAGGACTCTCAGACGATTTAGACTCTATATTGTCATCTACAGATCATACAGTACTCAGTAATATATACAAATTTATAGGAGGAGCAATGAAGCTTCGGTCATTTATTATAAACGAATAACCTATTAATAGATTCAACACAACCATCCAACCCGTGGTAGGTATGTTTTGACTGTAGTAATTATGATTTAATTTACCTGTTTTCTTTCTTTTTTTTTTTACTATGTGTACCTAACTACGAATAGCCACTCACTGTTCATGTATTTACATTTACGTGTGAACAATAAACATTTCATTTCATTTCATTTCATTTCATTTCATTTCATTTCATTTCATTTCATTTCATTTCATTTCATTTCATTTCATTTCATTTCATTTCATTTCATTTCATTTCATTTCATAAACTATTGAAATCATGAAAAAAAGTATTTTAGGATTTCCTATTTTATTATTTTTTTTAAGTATCTACTTGAAACTAAACCAGAATTGAAGCGCTTCATTTTCTTGCCAAATATATACCTATAATATATCAGTAAAATTTGCGGCGCATCAAAATTTGTGCTATTAAACCATCCAAATGGAATTATTTTTACTATCGATTTCCGCCCAAGCGGCCCAAGTCGTTTTGATAAGTCTCCATTCCTACAAATGGAATGTAGGATGCACGTTCAAATTGAAATATAATTTGGTTCTGATATTCTTCACTAAAAAATTAAATGCTTCTATAAACTACTAATAAATCATTTTATAGTAGCTGTATAAATGATTATAAAACAGTCGATTAAGAGTTGTATAAATGTGTATTAAACAGTTATATAAGAGTTGTATAAACTGTCAATAGAACTGCTATACAACCAAACAGTTGTATAAAAATGGGCCCTTTTTAGTTGTATAAGGATCATTTAATTGTTTTGTAGACCGTTATAAGAATTTTAGTATCCTATAAGATATATCTTGTAGCTTTTTATACAAACCTTATAGAATTTAAATTGCTACTTGGGAAAAGTTGACGTTTCTTGAGGAGAGTTACTTTACGCTCGCCGAGCGTAAAAAATGGCAAAACGCTCGTTGCCCATAACAACCGATACTACAAACACAATTGTATTGACAGTGACAGATATAAAAGATTGAAACATATTTGAATTGACATATTTAAAATGGCAGTATTTAAAAGTTTTTATGAATTCTACTTCATATTTGTTTTTAATAGTTACAATTAAGTGATTGCAGAAAAAATGTTGTATGTATTACGAGCAAAAACGTGACATTATTGCTTTCGAGTAATTACCGGTAACCATTACTCCCAAGCCACCGCAGCATTGGAACTAATTACTGGTCTGACCCCTCTGGACCTGTACGTCAAGGAGGTTGCGTTAATGGCCATGGTACGATTGCGCACGGCTGGTGTAAACCCCGAAGTAGGAGTGGGCCAATTGAGGTTGAGCCTATGGCAGGAAGCGTTTACTGCGCTACCTCTGCTGCAGGTAGCCAATGATGCAATTGAACCCAGGTTTAACAAACCCTACAAAATACAAATAAAACAGAACACAGAGCCAGATGCTGCAAATGCAATACGCATATATACAGATGGTTCAAAAATGAAAGAAGGCTCAGGATGTGGAGTTTATTCGAGAGCACTAAGCCTAAAGATTAAGTGGGAAATGGGAAACAATACCAGCGTGGTTCAAACAGAACTGGCTGGTATCTCAATTGCTACAAAAGAACTAACCAGAAGAGGAATTTCTGGCAAAAATATAACAATTTGCACTGATAGTAGACAAGCCCTATCCAAGATTTAGCTAACGCCTCGGCAGATAACAATATTATCCTGAGCTGGGTTGAAGGGCACTACAGGAGTAAAGGAAATCGCATTGCCGATTCTTCAGCCAGGGAAGCCGCTGGACTAAAAATTCCAGGACCCAGGGACATCTACGGCCTAACGACTTCGACAATTGCGGAACTAGCCAAACGTTACACCCATGCTCAATCCCTTAAGAGATGGGATGGAATCAAAAGATGCAGTCTTGCCAGGATCACCCTGGGCGACCCTGGGAAGCTGGCGCCGAAGAAATATTTGGCGATGACCAGGAAAAAACCTCCGTTTAACAGTAGGATTTTTTACTGGCCACTGTCAACTAAGGAAACATTTCCATACTATGGGGCTAGTGGACACACCTCTATGCAGGATGTGTGAACAGGAAGATGAAACTGTCAGGCATGTCTTATGCAAGTATCCGGACTTATCGTCAATAAGAGAATGTGTGTTCGGTGAGTCTTTGCCTACACCCTCCGATATAAAGGAGATGTCTCCTAGTGACCTGTCCACCTTCCTGAGAAGGACAGGATGGACGATGACCTAGGAGGACAACTCCTCGGGAGGATGTACAATGGGTCACGTGTGGCCTAAGTGCTGTGAGCCTACACTCACCCTCCCTACTCTACAGATACAGATACTCCCAAGCAATAATGTATCACTTTTCGCTCTTCATACATTAATAACTATTTTTAATATCTGTAGTATTGTATATTTTTTAAAGTTGACGGGAGATTGTTGATTATCCCTCTCCGGTTTAAATGAGATTTGGTAAGATTTTACAGGACCCCCTCCCCCCAATCTGATCTCACGTAATTAATGCGGATTCCCCCTAATGCTGAACCCTTCATAATAAATTCAGATGAAGATAGTGATAGTGCAACAGAACAAAATTCATAGTAGGCATAAAAAAGTTCCAAGTCAGTCAATTCAAATTCACACCATGAATTGTGATAAAAACTTTGGTCATTTAATTTCTCCTGATGGAAAGTGATTAATTTTTTTCTCATCCAACGTAAAGAAATGTCCCTCCCCCCATTGACGGGATGAAATTGCACTGCTGGGAGACTTCAAGGTTATGCAAAAAAGCTGATGTGCTACTGGTAGTATGTCAAAATATTTACCATTCCGCCTCATCAAATTGAAATATTTTGTAAGTAGTTACCAAAAATTTGGAAATTTTGAAATTTCGTCGTGTTACATCATTTTATTTGAATCTGATAATGCATTTTTTAGATAACATTGTATTATTCATTTGATAATACAATACAATAATGTGAACATATTTTTCATTTATTACGAAAATAAAAAATCTGAGATACTGAACGCGTAAGCAATAAAAATTAATGGTATAAGTTTAAGAGGTGAACACTGAATTTTTTTTGTGATTGGAAATTATAGCGTGAATTTATGAGTTGTTATTTGTACAGTGTGTCACATTTCAAATGAGACCGCAGGCTAAGAATAGGCTGCTAATCGGCGTATTCCACTGCGACCTTTTCAGATCTATTGTGGTACTCTGTATCTAGATTACATACTCCAGTCCGAGTCTTTTCAATTAGCCAATCAACCTCGAGACTGAATCTTTCATGTAATTTCTTTCCAGCCTCTCATCGCTTGGTACAAGAAACCGAACATTCGATAGGCAATGGCATAGGATGTGCTTTGTAGTTTTCTCCCCTAGGTAACCGAATCTGTACATGGCTTCATGTGGTTAAAACCCATTAGCTTTGCGTGCCTAGCTCACAATACCCTGTTAACATCCCTACTACGACTTTGACGGCTTCCCTGTCTTTGCTTATTGGGTCTGTCGCAAATGTAGGTGAATCTCCTCTAATGAACTCTTTCGCCTGTCTCTGTGCTAGTGAGATCACCCACCACTCTAAAGATCTCTGTGCTTCCTTGTGACCATATTTATTGTCGGCATTGCGACACCGCAGAAGGATTCCGGTCTAATTAATGATATTGATGAACCTAGTCTGACCATTTCATCCGCCAATTCCTTGCCCTAATACCCCTCGTGCCCTGGTAGCCAAGCTACCACGAACAATGGTCTACAAGTGCGTTTAAGGCGCCCATACTAGCCTTGAATTGACCTTTATGGAATCAAGTGCCTTCAGTACAGTTAAGCAGTAGGTGAAGATGGCAACTTACGGTATGTCTTGTTAATTTCTCCAACGCAGTGGTCACTTTCGGATAAAAAGTTGTGACGTCCTTGTATAGGCTTATTGTAATAGCTTTCCTTTGTTTCATCCTACAATTCCGGTTCTTACACCTTTTGTCTTGGAGTCGTCCGTATTCCAGGTTTTCTCAGCCTGTATGGGTACACCTATCTTTCAGTCTTCCCTACATGGTATAGTTATTAGGGAATATTAGCCACATCATCAATTAATTATTATTCAAATGTATCGGATCATGCACAAGCTGTCATAAACATAAGTAACAAGTAATGGTGCTCGAATCAGGCACAAACTGTCCTAAACAAGCAGCGGTGCCAATAGAAGGAACTGTAAACCTTCTTGAAACCACGATAGTAGCTCTTACCTAGGAGAAAGTACTGACCAGCTCTTAACAGGGTTAACACAAACTTACATGGTATCAACACCCACAGAAAACAGTTCAAAAAAGTACTTGAGCAGAAAAATGTGATATTTAGAGTAAATGATGATATGATATACTATGCTCATGGTAGTATATGGTTCGTGGGTATGTTGGCCAAAAACTCGACAGGCTGGGAAGATTCAAAAGCCAAGGGGTAAGGTGTGGTAAGCTTACCTGACAGTCACGGAAGCTATGAGGATAACTACAAAAGCTACTACATGTTTTTCTAAACCTACTTACACTTCATGTCCACATACAAGATGAAGCCAGATCAGCCACTGATGGTGTGACCAGAGGACAAGTACCCGAAAGGAAATAATGCGATCCGTTTCCCATATAACTGAGGTGTTCCATACTTGAAACTCACTCTGTGTAACAAGTTCATTAGGTGACCAAAGATAACTGAAAGATTTTTTATAGATCGCGAAATTTCTCATTGGAATCATCCTGATTACACAAGTACGACAAGGAAAATATGAGAAAAGCAGCTTGAAAAAGAGAGAGAAAGAATAATTGTGCGCGTGCATCGAGGCGTGTTCTTATTTCTAGAGGCTGGCCGAATGTTGATTGTCCCACTATTTTAACAGATTTGGTTATAGACAGCCTAAGTCTGACGTCACAGCTGTGGGCGGAGCCGATTACGGTTCCAAACAAACTCTCTTTCTATGTAAAAGTCACATGAGGAATTTTTTATTTAGTGTTTTCAACGTTATGAAGGCAAAATAAGACATCTAGTTTCCATATTGTGTAAGAGAAACGTGCCGTTTAAGTGATCTTGTATTTGCTAAGGTGAGTTAATTCGATTACTAAATTAAGTTGAAAAATTTTTGAGGTTATGTTTTGGTGATAGGTTTTTGGATAATTTCTACTATGTTTTATGATTGATAATCACTTAAATTTTAATAGTCATTTTAGTTACAGACAAAAAACATTTTTAAAGAAATTATAGGTACTTTTACTCCTGAGTATCGCAACATTTGAGTATTAACTCTAGAATAACAGTGTATAAAACCATATTACAGCCGCTCTTTGAATACTGTCCTACCTTACTGTATACTTTAGATTTAAACAAATTAAGGGCACTGCCAAAATTACAGAACCGAGCAATGAGAATTGTATTAAGATGTGGCAGGCTGACCCCAGTATCTTTAGTGATGGAAAAATTGGAGTGGTTATCGATTGAAAAGAGGCTGATTTATATGACATTAACCTACATTTTTATAAGATGTTGCACAATCTTTTGCCAATGTTTTTTAACAAATATATAACCTATAACAGTCAAATACATGAATATAATTCCAAGAGCTCATCCATTTCTCAAATGTGGTTGTAAAAATCCAAAAAAGAAGGATCAATTAAACTGGGTTATATTGATCCTTCTTTTTTGGACATGAATATAATACTAGAACTAACAATCACTTACATATTAACATTCAAAATAAAACGTTTAATACAAAAACATTAATATTTAAAGGATTTATTGACTATAACAAGCTACCAAATGAAATAAAAGATTCACAAAGTTTGCCACAATTTAAAAAAGGATTAATAACTATTTAGTTAAACGATGAACCTAGAATTATTTTTACTACAAATTGCTAAAGATTGAAATGTATGTGATTATTGTTTTTTTTTTAATTGTGATAAATGCGGTATGTATTTGTTTATTTATACATTTATTATATAGGTACCTACCTACATGTAGCTATTTAATTTTATATATTCATTTATTATATGTTTGTATACTTTAAACTTATGTACCGGGTGGTCCAATAAGCCGATCTCTTGGCTATATATAAGAAACTATTCATGTTAAAACTTTAGGAGAAAAAATTCCTTAGGAAAAGTGGACAAGAGAAATTGCTGGAAATTACTTTCAAGTTTCTAGGTTAACCGCTAGGGGGCGTAACCTGTGAAGAAAAATTTAAAAACCAGTTTTTTGTGAAATATGCCCAATTATTCCCAGTGTTAAATAATTAAATTAAGAAAGGCCTAAATTTCGCACAAATTTGCTTGATTACTTTTTATTCTATTTTTCCAAATGAAGGGTGGGGGAAAGTGGGAAAGTGTTTGTGGATAAATACCTATAACTTTGGTTTGAATCAAACGATTTTGACGAAATTAGTGTCAATAGAAAGAGTGTGGATGAATTAATTACATCTACTATGAAACAATGGCATTTAGTTTTAATTGTCATAGGTAGATGGTACTTTCGAATGAAAAGAATTAAAATGTGTTTTTCTTAAGAATGTTTGATGGAAACACCTTATTATTGTGAATTTTAATGGAACTGGATTACATTCTCAACAAAATGGGGCAAACCGCATGTTGATGGCTATTGTCGAAGTCAAGATATAAATAAAAACCCATAAGCATAAGTAAATATAGTATTGACTTACTCTGTATTATAACTTAAAATTAAATATGTAAAAGAAAGATCATACATACATTTCGATCATTAAGACTTAATGTCCAATTGAATGCTGCTTCAATCTCAGGTTACTGCAATTGTTCAATCTGCTAGAAGAACAACCGCATATCATGTCATGTCAAAAATTTTGTGGGCAGACGAGGCTACGCTTAGTAGTGCGAGTGGTGTTAATCTGCATAATAAGCATTATTGGTCTGAAGAAAATCCGCACTGGGTAGAGGAAGTGCAGCTTCAAGGTAGATGGAGTCCTAATGTTTGGTGTGGTATAGTTGACGGAAAGATCGCAGGTTCATATTTCTTGGAACTTCAAAAGGCGATACATATTTGGATTTTCTGGATAATTGGTTGTCTGTTTTATTGAAATATATTTCTTTACAAACATGAGGTATGATATTACTGCATGTCGGGTGTCCTACGCACTTTTCCAGACGAGTTAGAGATTATTTGAATGTAAGCTATCCAAATGGATGGATTGGAAGTGTAAGTATATTTTCATGGCCAGCTAGATCTCCAGACTTAACATGTCTGGATTTTTATCTGTGGGGAAGATTGTAGGATTTAGCCAACCACGCGAGACGACATGCAACAGCGCATTAGAAACGCTATAAATAGTATATCAACAGCTGAAATTTAAGCAACAGCTATGTCACAGCGTGCTAGATAACATATTTGTGTGGAAAACGATGAAAAACAATTTGAACATTTAATTGGACATCAAGTTTCAATGACCAAGATATCTGTATGATCTTTTTCTCCCATATTTAATTTTAAGTTATAATACAGGGTGTCAATACTATACTCACTTATGTTTATGCGTTTTTATTTATATCTCGAGTTCGACAAAAGCTGTCAACATGCGGTTTGCGCCGTTTTGTTGAGAATTTAATCCAGTTCCATTAAAATTCACAATAATAAGGTGTTTCCATTAAACATTTTTCAAGAAAACAAATTTCAATTTTTTTCATTCGAAAGTACCCTCTGTCCACGACAATAAAAACTAAATGCCATTGTTTTATAGTAGATGTAATTAATTCATCTACTCTCTTTCTATTGACACTAATTTCGTTAAGATCGGTTGATTCAAACCAAAGTTATAGGTATTTATCCACAAACACTTTCCCACCTTTCCCCACCCTTTATTTGGAAAAATGGAATAAAAAGTAATTTAACAAATTTGTGTGAAATTTAAGCCTTTTTTAGTTTACTTATTTAACACTGGGTATAATTGGGCATATTTCACAAAAAACTGGTTTTTAAATTTTTCTTCGCAGGTTACGCTCCCTAGCGGTTAACCTAGAAACTTGAAAGTAATTTCCAGCAATTTTTCTTGTCCACTTTTCCCAAGGAATTTTTTTTCCTAAAGTTATAACATGAATAGTTTCTGATATATAGCCGAGAGATCGGCTTATTGGACCACCCGGTACAATATAATATATTGTATGTAAGTTAGGTTTTCCCATTTTGAATAAAGCTATCTATATCTGTATATTATTATTTAGTTTGTAACTTTAACTGAATATGTTTTTATGGCTTTTAAGACACTATGGTAATGTGCGAAGCATTACAGTGCAAAGCAAACCTGCAAATTTTTTCGGTTTCCAACAAACCAGACTGAGAAAAAAAATGGGTTTCTCTTATAAGGTGAAGAAAGAGTAATTAATATCATTTTCAAAGAATGTTTTATTGAAATATTTTATTTACTCACAGGCAAAAAATATAAACAACCCACTCAGTTTGCGAGAGTTTGTGATTGCCATTTTGTGGACAAAGAAAGCTTTGAGACATGTTTTGAAGCCATCTGAAAATAATAGAATATAGAAATTAAGAATACAGAATACAGTTTAGATGGTTTCAAATAAAATAAAATAGCCAACATAACCCCAAAAAGTTTTCAACTCAATTTAGTGATTAAATTAACTCACCTTGGCAAAAACCTATACAAAAACACTTAAAAGGCACGTTCCTCTAACACAATATGGAAACTAGATGTCTTATTTTGCCATTATAACGTTGAAAACACTAAATAAAAAAATCCCTATGGGTCTTTCACACAGAAAGAGAGTTTGTTTGGAACCAGTTCAGGCTCCGCCCACAGTTGTGACGTAAGCACTTAGGCTGTCTATTGTCTGGCAAAGCAAGGTGAGCTCTTAATTCATTAAAATTATGTTTACCTTTAGAATTGATTTTTATTCCAATTTTTTCAAGAAGTTTATGTTTCATGTTTAGAATAGGTGTGTACCTACTTATTTTATTTTTTCAATTCATTTTTTAATGGAAGGGTTTTTTAGTTTATTAATTATTTTAATACAACCCCGATTTACCTCAGACAAATAAAAAAATTAAAGAAATTCCAAATTGAATTGAAAAATCAGTTTAATCAATTGTCTACATTTGTTCGTCTCATAACTTTAATTGCACTGCAATTTAGTTTTTTTTTTGTTTTTTCTTCTTATTTTTATGTAGGTATTCAATATTAGCTATTTAAAGATAAAACGTGCATAGTAAATACTACCTGATTGAGTAGTAACAAAACAGGCAGACATGCCTAGGTAAAATGCTCAATTAGGTGTCTTTATGTATGTTTATAACTACAAATATCACTTTATCATCAATATTATGTACTTTACTATGGAAATAATAAAAAACTTGAAACTTGAACTTGAATTATGGTTCTCTCAAGTTTTCTTCAAGTTACAATGGCTAAAATAATATCCTATTGTAGTTATAAATTAATTGTCAACTTGGTCAGAAATGATCAAGTTGACAAAAATTAATTTTAAGATGTACAGGTTATGTTGTAACGCGTTTTACCTCGTACACGTGGCTCCTGCCACACGAACACGTCACTATGGACACCCTTGACTAAAAATCTTTCGACGGAATACTCGGGCGCCAGATTTTTAACGTGGTTTGCTCCACGGCCCCTTGACCATTAGCGTCAAGAGTTCCAGATAGCCTCAGATGGAGGTTACGGAAAATTCCAGGGGTCTTGTTGAGTTATTTCAACTAATTCTTTATCAAATCTTTAATACGACTCAATTGAATATCGATTTTTATATTAAAATAAGTTACGGTAAATAGCGGAGAAATCAGGAACTTTGTTTATTACTACCTTGTGGTCTGTTATGAATAATTTTACAGGAGCGAGTAAAAAAAACGGGAGAAAGAACGCACGGTCAGAGCCGGTAAGGTTATCACAACCACGGAAAACTACTCTCGACACACGAGACGTAAACGTATTAGATCTGCAGGGTAATCAAATAAATTATGGCTAGGCCACTTCTAGATTTGATTATCCCTTGAATCTAAATTTAACCGGCAAAATATTTTTCCGACAAACAAACAAAAGGTGTAAAAGATTTGTACCTGAGAGCTAAAAATGTCTAAATCTGCCGGGTAATCAGATAAATTATGGCTAGGCCACTTCCAAATCTGATTATCCCTTGAATCTAAAGAAAACCGGCAAACTATTGTTAAGAAAAAAATTATATCAGAAAGGTACCACGGAACTGGAAAACAACGATTTAAATCTGCCAGGTAATCAAATAAATTATGGCTAGGCCACTTCCAAATCTGATTATCCCTTGAATCTAAAGAAAACCGGCAAACTATTGTTAGGAAAAAAATTATATCAGAAAGGTACCACGGAACTGGAAAATCAACGATTTAAATCTGCCAGGTAATCAAATAAATTATGGCCAGGCCACTTCCAAATCTGATTATCCCTTGAATCTAAAATAAAACCAGCAATCTCAAAAAAAACTATAAAAGGTACCACTAATTTTGACACACAGTGTAGAAACAAAAGATCCTGAATATAATTAAGATGCACCAATTCATATAAATCTTAATTGTATATTAACGACTTGTGAAAAAAAATAAAATGTGAACTTAATATAAACCCGGCGAATAATTAAAACCAATTAACTTCGCAATTGAAATCAAAAACACATTTTCTAAAACAACGTTACATTTATTTATCCTAATCTCAAACAAAACAACTTTTCTAACAACAAAAAAAATAACCGGTACGGAAATTTCCATGAAAATATCAAACTTTTCTATTTTACGGAGGTACGAAAATTTTCAAATAAACGGTGATAAAAATATGTTTACCTTCTTACGTCGGTTTCGGTATCGTAGTTCACTTTTGTCACAACTTTAAAAAAAAGAATTACTGTCTTTAATTGAAAATATATGTCGGTAACCGGATCGGAATAACACAAACTTGGGACACACACTTTACGTACAAAAATTAGCAACGGTCAACGGTAAAGGTAAAGGTAAAAGGTAAAAGGTGAATCAGCGGTCGGTCTCTGTCTCCAAAATCAATTCTCCTGCTATTTATATCCTCATTGTCGCTAGTAAAATTTAGATACCACAAAAAATTTGTCATATACCAGACGTATTTTGAAATTAAATAAATGGTATATATACCAAATGTCCTTATCGATTGAAAAAAAAATTTTAACTTTAGAAACTACTAAATTTCATGATAGAATTCATTTACGTACCTCCGGTCTTATACTAAAAAAAATATACAAAACAACAATATACCTAACAATAAATAAAAATCAATTTAATAAAAGAAAAGAGAGTTTGAATTTAAGTAACGAGTTATAATATATTTAAAGTGTTGAAAATTAACCCTGTATCTATAACAACAAAAATAACTCGTTACAATGTAATAACGATTGTATTTTTTTATTTCTTCAACACCCTCACTCTTCCTATGCTGGGAACTGATACTGAATACCACTAACTATTCTCTCTGTAAAGGACCATAGAGAAATATAATATAATGAGATATATAATGTCGACCCTGTAGTAACAGTTAACATACATCACGTTGATCGAAGCGCACCAGGAAGGACTAGCGGAACTAATTTTTGAAGGCGGGATATTTAAACTGGTTAGTTTGGATTGTGGGTAGATGAATTTCACAATTTGTCTAAAAATTGTTTATTATATAATTATTTCATTACAAAAAATAAAATTATATTTCATTTTTTCTAATGAAATGATTATAATTAATAAACAATTTTAAGACACATAATTTAGATAAATGAGAAATTAACACAAATTTAAAATTTTCATTAAACTGCCATAATAACATAACAAATAATCCACATCTATATTACCATCAATTTATCAAATATTTATATATTATGAATCAAAAAATAACATATTTATTTTTATTAAACTTACTTTATATTTAGGAAAGTTAATCCAATATCACATTAAATTGCACATTATTTTGAAACTATTCATAAAAACAACAAAAAAGAAAGTAGATTCTCCATTTCTATGAAGGCAGGAACAGGTCTGAAACAAAATAAATAAAACACAGTACCGTAAGTTACAAAGGAAAAACATTATTTTTATTTGCTAGTCCTATATATATTTTTTAATTTATAAGGTGACAAACTTTTTTGAGCTAAGTTTAACCTTATCCTCAGTAGAATTCCAATTTTTATGCCTATAGCTTTGTCGCTAGACACATCCAAAGTCAATTGTTCTTATAGAGCTATTTCATCAAATAACAAGACACAATTTTCATCAATATGCTTCATTTTCACCACTCTTTCTTTAAGCGTATCAAAAATTGCTTTATTAATTCCAGTTTCAAATGACACTGATCGTAGAAGTAACTGTAAAGTAGATTTACTGGGCAAAGATATAAAACGTTTCAAAACATCATCTTGAGGTCCCTTTTAATAAATGGATAATGTTATTGACCACGAAAGTTTATGTTTCTTGCAGTTAACAGTACTACTTTTTTTTAATCTAAGCCCGCTGGATCTAATTTTGAAATAACTCAGATCTTTATTAATATAATACATTCTTCTTGAGAGATGAATTATTTACACTAAGTTTCATTTATTTTACTTAAAGTACTAGATTCCAAACATAGTTTGTTAGTTAGATGTTCCAAATTGAGTTTGAGTTAGAAAAAATAAGCTTTCATTTTAATACAGGCAATACGGTATTTTCAAAAGCTTGGGTATTATTATTATGTTCAACTACTTTTGGTGGTGTATTATGTTATGATGCATTATGTAAGGATTACAAAGGTAAAACAATTTTAATAAGTATTTTGCATAATGAACCTATAAATGCATTATTATCAAAATGATCTTCACACAACCTTTGATCATTGGATGTAGAAGGAAGTTCTAAAGTTTAGAATCTAAACTTTTCTAGCACTGTTCACTTTGATTAATATCAAATGGAGATTTGAAATAGTAGTTTTCCTACGACCACATAGGAAAGTGACATATATCGCACTGACTAGTTCTATGGAAAGTGACCTTTATTCATACGCGTACGGAAAAAAATCTTATCCGTACGTGTGCGGATAAAAAAGCTGTCAAATTGAATGTTGAAATGCTAGTCTTTTTACTCCGCAAATTAATATGTATATGTGAAATGCTTATTTCTTAAGTTGATCTGTCCATATAATAATATAATATAATCTATTTATTTCATTTAAAATTAAAAAAAAAAAATACCGAGCCCGGACTCGAACCACCCTACTGCTTGTCAAAAATCGAGCCCACGGATGCCTAGACCGCTCGGCCATCCCACTGTTGTAGCTTATGGTTCTTGTCCAAGATACTAATAAGCGCTAAGGAAATATACACAACAGTTTATTTATTCTCCAAAATAAAATGTGTTTATATCGACATTTATTGGATTTTCATGTTATTAAAACAATAAATATCCGTTTTCACTTATTTGAACAATGAATCCTTAAAATAGCTAGTTAATACTTTCAATCTCCTACAGGTAGGCAACAAGTTAAATATTAATTCTAACTTTTTTATAAAGGTACTTTTTTCCATTGCATAAAAATAACAATTTTCTGGGCCAATTTCAAAGGTAAGTAATCAAAACCATATGA
>CAJUYG010001387.1:0-11042 GCA_910591675.1 Galerucella calmariensis
TGACCAATTTGGTCGGAATTTCGGTTTATTATACCGGGAAAGGAGCAACTAACACACTGTCGTCGACACGTTATCACTCGAGACTCTCTCAACGAAGACTTTTTTTTGACTCGACAAGTGAGTTGGCACACGCCTGCCTCTACCCTCGAAAAACTGTCTCCAACGATTTAGGGTTTTAGTGGATCGTCGTTGGGAAATTTAAATGGAGAATAGGAATTAAAGTTTATGAATTATATAAAACGAAAATTTGTTGAACGCGTGGTTTCAACACACACCTTAATCTCACATCCCTCTTTACATACTATCTCACAAACTTCTCCAAACACACACTTCCAAAGCGTCGGTCCCAGAACCGAACCCTGGGGCACTCTAATCTCCGTCCCTTACCTCTTCCCTCTAGACTCAACTTTCGCACGCCCCTTCAGGTAGTCCTTTACTAGATTAACTAGCCCCTCACCCACTCCAAGCCTCGACCGTTACTGACACTGCTGAACGCCATCCCTACGTCGAAGAACACGAGTAGGGCCAATTTTTTTATTCCTACAGCTACCCTGCCTATTCCTTTCCACCAAGTCCACCATCCTGAAAACGCTGAGATGCATGATTTCCTGTTGTAATTTTATCTTGTGGGGTGGATGCAAGCAAGTAAACAGAACTTATGATTCAATAGGATGTAATATGTATTACAACGTTAAACATAAATATGTATATACAATCTTGAAGTATGAAAGGCGCCTTTCCTAGTATAAGCAATACCGACTGACTATTAAATGTTCATAACTTACTAATTCTTCTATTCAATACGACAGACCAGACAGAATAAAAGAATCTTATGAAAATTGTATTCTCTGACATTTATTTTTAGTA
Source organism: Galerucella calmariensis (assembly GCA_910591675.1). Classification (NCBI taxonomy): domain Eukaryota; kingdom Metazoa; phylum Arthropoda; class Insecta; order Coleoptera; family Chrysomelidae; genus Galerucella; species Galerucella calmariensis. Next base: position 868 of record CAJUYG010001387.1, read on the forward strand.
TGGCATTGACACATGATTTTAAAACAAGTTAAGTTGGCCGAAAGCATTTCGCCTTAAGCCAGATATGCTACATAAAAATAATTAAACTTCAACATTTCCCTTCCACAAACCCATGTTGGTTTTCCTTAAAACCCCCTATTCCTACTCCTACTCCTCGATCCTAACCTTTATGATCCCCTCCATCAATAAACCAATACCACACAGCAGGCTGATGGGTGTGTAGAACCTGTCCACTTCCCTACCCGTCTCCTTCACCAGTATCACCCTGGCCACCTTCTACCTTTCCGGGAACTCTTTCTCCCTCAGTACCCTGTTAAATAGTTCCAAAAAGTACTCCCCATTGTCATATCACCTCTCATGCCATCTATCCCGGGGCTTTCTTTATTTGAACATTTCTCCCCCCTCATCTCCTTTCCACTTCTCTACCGGCCTTATCCCTCTCATTTTCCCTATCACCCTAGTATCCTGAGCTTCTCGAATCCTGATCTCCTCTCCTGTGAACAATTTCTTTATTGCCCGTTAGCATAGTTTTTACAAAAGCAACTGCATTTAACTCCTGGCCTCATAGGTTAGTCATAAGTAGTGATTAACAAAACCTCTCAATTTTCCAGGTTGTAGTATATACTTTCACTTAGTCTTAAATTGTTGCTAGGATATTTTTGTCATGTTCATTTAGTTGTCATGTTCAATTTTGTTCATTAAAACCTATCTTGAGGTTTCCTAATTTTATTTCAATTTAATGAACAAAATTCTGTAAAGAGTAAAGATGGATCGTTTGCTCCGTCCTGAAAAATTCACCAGTGATCCATACTCTCCCACAGCTTCCAAAGAATGGAAACATTGGATATATGCTTTTCAAAATTTTTTTGGCATCTGCTGTCACTTTGACGGAAGGATCCTCTGAAAACGAGGCAAGTACTATAAAATTGAAAATTCTCATCAATTACATTGGTACCAATGTGTATGAACACATATCTGAGTGTTCTTCTTATGAGGAGGCACTGAACATTCTGGGAAAAATGTATATTAAAGAAGTGAATCAAATATACTCTAGACACGTACTTGCAACTCGTAAGCAGCAGCATGGTGAGACTATAGATGTATACGCTCAAGTTTCAAATTCTCTTAGTAAATACTGTATGTTTAAATGTGTTACTCAGTTTCATTCAGGTCGTCGAAGCGATCGGTTCTAAAATAAAAACGTGGACTAGTTAATACAAACAGGTTCATTTGTTTCCAGTTTCTTTAAAGTTATATTGATTACATTACCTAGTAGAGTTGAGCAAAAAACTATTTAGTTAGTGATATATATGGAATCCTCCAGTGGGGGCGAACCCCCCGATAAAGTGTCAAGGGATGCAGACGTTGAAATGCAGAATCAGAATGAAGCTAATTGCTTCCAAGGTTTTTCAGTAAATCAAAAACAAGAATCGATAAGTACCTCTATTAATTTTGATAGATTATTGAATACAAATGTGAATAAAGAGCAATCGGATAATAATATGCAATCAGGAAACGATACCACAAAAACATCACGACAAAATATTTCAATAAATGATAACGAGACAAAAAAAAGTAGACCTAATTACTTATACGATAAAACCGATTTAGGTCCATTCTACATTTATATAGAAAATGATAATATTGATTTCTCCGGCAAATTAAACGCAGTAAAAGTAGGCGAAATATTGTTTAATCTACATCCAGAAATTGATAATCAAATTGAAAAAATTGATTCAATAGGGCGCAATCGAGTCAGAGTCACATTTAAAGACTCTGTGAGTGCTAATTTACTAATAAATTCCAAATTGATTAGGAAAATGGATTTAGTAGCATACATTCCAAAATTTCAACTTTTTAAATTAGGTGTCATAAGAGATATAGACACGGATCTATCGGAAGATTACCTTAAAAGTAAAATAAAACAGTACGATCACCATAGCAAATTTATAGTGGACTATGTTGAAAGAATGATGAGAAAGGTAAAAACGGATGACAAAATTGAATTAAAACCTACAAAATCGATAATTGTGTCATTTAAATGTCAAAGCATACCAAAATATGTCGTAATTAACCACGTTTTGCATGACGTAGAAAAATACGAGCAAAAAGTAATTATGTGTTACCACTGCTATAGATACGGACATATGAGCAAACAATGTAAGAGCAATCCGAGATGCCTCAAATGTCACGAATCTCACATCTCAGATTCTTGTAATAAAACATCATACGCCAAAAAATGTTTCTCGTGTGAAGGAGAACACTTCACAAATGAATGGAAATCGTGTCCAGAATTCGAACGCCAAAAAAAATTAAACAATATATCTGAATCTGAATCTAATTTATCATTCAAAGAAACTCTTAAACTCTTTCCCAAGGTTACCTATGCATCCATAACAGCTAACAACCCTCCAATATCTTCGCATCAGTCCCCTATTAAAAACTCCTCACCTTCACAGCCATCTATGCATATGCCCTCTGCCCCCTCTCGCTCCAACTCATTCGCACTTTCTCCTGTTCCAAATAAATACTCAATAATAAATTCATCAAATCAAAAACGAACCCATCCTATCTCACCAGATCCATTATTAACAGAACATCAGAAAATTATCAAGTTAAATTCCATACTCTCCAGACCTGGAGGCATCACTTCCTCATCTTTGTACCAATCAAATGTCAATATAGAAAAAACTAACAAAGGATATGAATCGCACAAAGAACTGACAGAACTAATATCTATTATAGCTATAGATATAATTTCTAATCTGAAAGAAAAAAAATTTGAAATACCAGAAAAATCAATTTTAATAAATTCAATTCAAACAGTTTTAAGTTCTCTCTTATACAATAATGAATAGTTTGGTAATATGTCAATGGAATTGTAGATCAGCTAGCTCCAATAGAGAAAATCTACTACATCTTTTAGAGGAGCAGAAAGTTGAGATTGCATTATTATCAGAAACTAGATATAAACCTGGAAAATATGTGAACTTCCCAGGATTCAATATCGTCAGAGACGACCGCCAATCAGAATTCGTTGGTGGAGGTTCGGCCATTTTAATAAATTCAAACTTTTATTATGAAGAAGTTTCCATAAATGTTGATCTTCCAAACGTCAATAAAGTAGCCATCAAAATAAAATTTCCATCCTGCACGATTACATTTATATCGATTTATGTCCCCCCAGCATCCAAAATATCATTAACACAATGGAACAACTTCATAAAATCCATTCAAAAACCGTTCATTATAGGAGGCGATTACAATGCCCATCATATCGCTTGGGGCGTTGATAATCCAACTGACATAAAAGGTAAAATTCTAATGGACTGTTTAGACGACAATAACTTGATATACAAAAATGACGGCTCCCCCACCTACTTCGGTAATTCCTCTAGATCTGCAATTGACCTTACTATCTGTACTCCTGATCTAAGTCATATTACTTCATGGAAAACAATTCAAGATCTATTTGGCTCGGACCATGCGCCCATAATGGTGGAATTAGAAAACCATCCTATTCTGAAAAGCAACCCTTATTCTCAAAAGTGGAACCTAAAAAAAAGCAGATTGGAATCTATATGAACAAAGGACGGAAGACATTTTCCTACAAAATGAAGTATCAAATTCATATGAATCCTTCTTGCGCAATATAAATATAGCTGCCTCCAACTCCATTCCTAAATTCAAGAACAAAAAAACAACATCCAAAGGAAAAGATTGGTGGGACACAAAATGTGAAGAATCAGTTTCAAAAAGACGGGAAAGCTTCCAAATATTCCAAAATAATCCAAATCAAGAAAACCTACTAAAGTATAAAAAGGATGACGCTATAGCTAAGAAGATCATTAAACAAGTTAAAAGAAACAGCTGGAGAAAATTCGTCGGTTCCTTAAGTAGGCAGGTTCCCATCAAAGAAGTTTGAACAAAAGTCAATCATCTGAAAAATAGAAAAACTAGTAACAAAGTCCCTATAACTCTCTCGGAAGCTTCATGGATAGAAGATTTCCACCAAAATATTACACCTCCGTCAGTAGAACTAGTCTTTCCTTCAGAAATCAATTTTCTAGATAACTATCCCGATCATGTTCGCTACCTAATCAAGCCATTCTCAAAAACCGAACTCCACTTTGCGTTGAAAATAAATTCAAATACATCTCCAGGCGCTGACGACATTCATTATTCAATGCTAGCAAACTTGTCAAACACGGGTAAGACAGTTCTCCGAAACATCTATAATGAAATTTGGCTAGGCAGAACGAAGATTCCCGACGACTGGTACATCTACATCATATGTCCGATTTTAAAACCAGGAAAATCACCAAAGAATTGGGATTCGTACCGTCCAATCGGTTTAGTATCATGTATCCTCAAAACTTACGAGAGACTTATTAAAAATCGGCTGGAATTTTGGTTAGAAAAGAACAACCTATTGCCTAAAACTCAGTTTGGCTTCAGGAAAGGTAAATCCACGCAGGAGAGCCTCGGCCACTTATTAATAGACCTCTACGCATCCTTCACGTATCAGAAATCAGCATATGATAATGTAAATCTACACATACTGTATCGAAAAATGTTAGAATTAGGTATACCTGAAGTTATAACATGGAACATCCTTAACTTATACACTAACAGAGAAATATACGTTAAAATAAACGGAGAAAAATCCAAACCCCGGTACACTTCCTTGGGACTTCCACAAGGTAGCATCTTGAGTCCTTTATTGTACATATTGTACACTTCCGACCTAGATCAACAACTCCCTACGCACATACGAATCTTACAGTATGCCGATGATGCCGCAATATATGTAGAAAATGAATCAATTGACACTTGTAACCATTTCCTTAAAGATGCATTTACTAAACTTGTAAAATGGGCAGCGAACAATAATTTGACAATCTCGGAAAGCAAATCAGCCATTGTGACATTCACCAGGAAACGCTATCACCCCCCAGATTATATTCAATTTGGCAATTTTAAAATTCCTCATAAAACTACAATTAAATTTCTTGGTGTACTATTAGATTCTAAATTAACTTGGAAAGATCATATAAACTACGTATTGCGAAGAACGGAGAATGCAATGAATATCATCAAGACTGTAAGCGTCAGTAACTGGGGAGCCGATCCAAATGTCTCAATATTATTATATAGAAACTTGATAAGATCGATCTTAGATTATGGATCAATATTTTATGGCTCGGCATCTAATTCCTTACTTCAAAAAATCGAACAGATAAAAAATAAAGCACTCAGACTGAGTATCGGATACCTTCGCAGCACACCAATATTGGTTATGGAAACAGAGCTTAATGAACCTCCACTTTCACTACGCAGAGAATTTTTAGGTGAAAAATATACAGTTAATCTGGCGGTGAGAGGTAATTCGTTACTAGATAAAATTGTACAGTTAACCACCATGTCCTTAACTCATCATTACTGGGACAAAAAGAAAGCTCCTCTATTAGTGGAAAGTTTTATCAAATTCTCAAATAGCTTTAATGATATTCACCAGATGGAACAAACGAAATATCAAAAGTTAAATTATGAAGATGTTTTAACTCCCTTTAAATGCCATCTAAATAAAACTTATGCAACAGACTTTATGACTAGAGTAGATCACCTTCATCATGTACAAAACCATTGGATAAATTACCAGAAATTATATACAGATGGTTCAAAAATGAATGGTAAAGTGGGATATGCTATATACTACCCTCAAAAAAACATAACAATAAATAACAGACTACCTGATAATATGACAATCTTTACAGCCGAACTTATAGCAGTTAAAGAAGCCTTTGAAATATGTATTAAACAACAAGAAATAAACTACATTATATTTACAGACTGCCAAAGCATTATACAAAAATTGAAATCTAATACACACAATAGTAGAGAAAACAACATCTTCAGCGAAATCACTTCATTAAACAGCGAAGCAGTAAAAGCAGGAAAAAACATAATTTTGTGCTGGATAAAAGCCCACATCGGTATCAAAAACAATGAAATAGTGGACGATTTGGCAAAAAAGGCTACAGAGAAGGATCAAGTTGTACAAAAATATCAACTTCCAAAGGGTGACATACTATCCATAATGAAATCACTCAAACGGACAAAATGGCAAGAACTTTACAACATTTCAGACAAAGGCAAATATTATAAAAATATTCAACCCACATTACCCCATAATCCATGGTTTAATCAACTGCATAATAGAGGTTTCATCAGAACTCTATGTAGGATAAGAAGTAATCACGCCATGACTCCAGTGTATTCAAGAAAAATAGGTCTGGTAAATAATCATGAATGTATATGCGGTGAGGTAGCTGATCTACAACATATGCTCTTAGAATGCCCGCTTAACTATATTAACATAACAAATTTCTACACCAAACTAATTCAATATAATGTTTCACTTCCTACCAACTTATTGCTACTTTTGGAGTCCAAGAATATAGATGTATATAAGATTTTGTATAGCCATATAAACTGTATCAATATAAAGCTCTGACAAAAAAAAAATATATATAACAAAATGAAAAAAAAAACATATATATAATAATAATAATAAAGTTAAAAAAATAATAAATAAAAGAAAAAAACAGCAAAAAAAAATATCCATGAAAAAAAAAAGTGTCCTGCGAAAGACTCTGCTTGCTCTGCCTGTAAGAAAAAAGGACACTGGGCCTCCGTATGTCAATCATCCAAAATAAAACAGTCCAACAGAGATACTATTACATCTGCTATAGGAAATTCAATTATAGCTGCTTTTCATTGTAGTCTATCTAAGTCTACTATTAAAATTTTAGTCGATGGCTTTTATGTTGATGCTTTGGTGGATACTGGAAGTTCAGAGAGCTTTATAAGTTCTAACATCGTTCGATCCAGGAATATTAAAACTTTTCCTCTCACTGGCTGCGTTTCTATGGCCTCTTCTTCATTTACTTCTAAAATACTGGGATACTCTTTAGTCAACCTTAAATTATATGAGCACAACCATAATAAGGTTAAGTTATTAATTCTTGACAATTTATGTTCTGATGTTATATTAGGTCATGATATTTTAAGTCAACACTCGTCTTTGGAGTTGAAGTTAGGTGGGAATAAATCTCCTATTCGTATTTCTAGTTTAGTGCTACTAAAGTTCCCGAAGCCATTATTTTCGAAAACATGTCTCGTGATTGCCGTCCAATTGCTACCATATCTAGAAGATATTCACAGGCCGATGAAAAATTTATCGAATCTGAAATTAAAAATCTTTTACAGGAGGGTATTATTGAAGAAAGTTGTTCTCCTTGATTACTTCCAACAGCAATCATAAAAAAAAGAATGGTAGTTGATTACTCACAAACGGTAAATAAATTCACATTTCTAGATGCATTTCCACTTCCTAGAATAGATCAAACGATTCAGAGTATATCTCAATATACATTTTTCAGCGCCGTTGATCTTCAGAGCGCATATCATCAAATTCCGATCAAGTCTTCTGATAAACAGTTCACTGCTTTTGAAGCTTGTGGTCAGCTTTACCAGTATACTAGAATACCTTTTGGAGTAACAAATGGTGTTGCTGGATTTCAACGAGTTATCAATAGCATAATATAGCTAGAGGATCTTAAAGATACATTTGCTTATTTAGATGACATTACCATTTGTGATAAAACTCAGGAGGAGCATGATTTTAACTTGGACAAATTCATCAAAATTGCACAAAAGTACAGGCTTACGATAAATGACTCCAAATCAAAATTCTACACTCTACAAAAACGATTAAACGTTTAGGTCACATTATTGAAAGTGGCACCATTAAGCCCGATCCAGATCGTATTAAGCCTCTCATGGAGCTTTCAGAACCCAATGATCTTCCATCTTTATGTAGGGCATTAGGTTTGTTTTCTCACTATTCTCAGTGGATACCATGTTTTTCAGAAAAAGTGCACTCAGAATTGCCTCTTTCCGAAACAGCAAGAAAATCGTTCAATCTTCTCAAGCAAGATTTAGCATCAGCAATGCTAACGTCCATAAATGAAAATGAAATGTTAACTGTAGAGACTAACGCTTCCGATTTTGCAATAGCTGCGACTCTTTCCCAATCTGGTAAGCCAGTGGCTTTCTTTTCAAGGACTCTTACTGGTAGTGAAAAGAACCATTCATCTGTCGAAAAGGAAGCTTATGCAATCGTAAATCTATCCGCAACTGGAGACATCTGTTATTGCCTAACTATTTTCAGTTGATTACTGATCAAAGGAGCGTATCTTTCATGTTTGATAACAGGGCGCATGGAAAGGTTAAAAATGATAAAATCCTACGCTGGCGTCTAGAATTGGCTCCCTTCAAATATGATATTATCTTTCGTCCTGGTGTTTTAAATCGAGCGGCTGACGCCTCAAGTCGGGTTAGTTCTTCCACAAGTAATCTAATTAAGCTCTCTGAAATGCATGTATCACTATGTCATCCTGGTATTACCCGTATGTACCACTGGCTCAGGTCAAAGAATTTGCCTTTTTCACTTGAAGAAGTTCGCAAAATGACAAGTTCTTGCCGCATATGCAATGAAATAAAACCCAAATTTTATAAAGCACAAAGTACCCTCATCAAATCTACTATACCTTTCGAGAGATTTGATATAGATTTTAAAGGCCCCCTTCCAACTTCTTCTGGAAAACCTTATATGCTTACGGTTGTAGACGAATTCTCCAGATTCCCGTTTGCATTTCCTTGTTCCAGTACTACTTCTTCTGAAGTTATAAAACATCTCAAACAACTCTTCTTTCTATTCGGTACACCTTCTTATATACATACTGATCAAGGTTCCTCCTTCATGTCCCGTGAAATTAAGTCCTTTTTACAACATCTGGGAGTAGCTACGAGCAGAACTACTCCATACAATCCCCGTGGAAATGGCCAGTGCGAACGCTACAATGGTATTATATGGAAAACGATTAGATTGGCTCTTCAGTCCCGTAATCTTCAGATCAATCAATGGGAACAAGTACTGCCTGAAGCTCTTCACTCTATCCGATCATTACTATGCACAACCACTAATTCTACACCTCACGAAAGAATGTTCACCCATCCAAGACGCTCAATGAACGGAACCTCTCTTCCGACCTGACTGAGTACTGGTCCCGTTTTAATGGGAAATTTTAATCGGACAAGCAAGAATGATCCCTTAGTTGAAAAAGTAGAGCTTGTTCATGTGAATCCTCAATATGCTCAAGTACGTTTATCTGATGGAAGAGAAACCACAGTATCTTTGAGACATCTAGCCCCTCTTCAAGAGTATGACACTGTACAAGTTTCAGGAGAAGATTCTCCTCCGGCCGCTCAAGATGGACAAAAATTTGCTGAGAATCACTCCCAAAAAGGTCCACTGTTATTCAAGATCCACGGACTAGTGTTGACGATGCTGTAACACCTCCTAATCGTTTAGTTGACCATCAGATACCCGAAACGGATACTATACCTTCCGTGCAGAATTACGATAACAGTAGACCTACTAGAGCAAGAAGACCCCCTGCATTCCTGGAGCATTACATTCATTAACTCAGGCGGGAAGAATGTAGTATATACTTTCACTTAGTCTTAAATTGTTGCTAGGATATTTTTGTCATGTTTATTTAGTTGTCATGTTCAATTTTGTTCATTAAAACCTATTTTGAGGTTTCCTAATTTTATTTCACAGGTGAACCATCAAACATAAAATTTAATTGTTTTCATATCTTAAAAATTTGTGGAGATGATTTATTTGACTTCTTTCCATCGACACTGTTTTAAATCCTACATTTAATTGCGCTCAATGCTTTTTAAAGTAAGTGTTCACTAAAATCGGCCTGTGTATAACAATGGGTATTGAACACAACTCGCGAAATTTTTTTGTGGTGGCGGTTGAAGATCAACGGAAACAATTATCAACATTTTAAAGATGAAAATTCTACGGGATAACACTATTATGTTATGAGTGACTGTTGGCCTTTGTATGATCGTTTAAGAGGAGAGAATTTTCACCACTTAACAGTGAATCAGTCGGTCAATTTTGTTGATCCTGATAGTGGTGCCAATACCTGGAGGAAAATGAATGAAATTTTAAGAATTATTAATGGACTGTACATTTGATAATCTCCATAACTTTTAGGATCTTCGAGAGCAATCGAAGGACCACCGATAAT